>JAMALC010000022.1:0-141507 GCA_023628275.1 Rhodotorula sp. M30-05A-2 | reverse complement strand
ACGCCTCCTTGTACTTCTTCGGCTTGTCGGCGTTGGCAAAGAGCTGTTTCCGCAGCTTCATCCGCTGGTACTTGAGCGAGCGGATCTAGTATAGAAACACGCAAGAGTCAGTCACGCCGTCAACCACAAGTTCCCGAATTCCTGCGGCACCTTGTCCAGCATCTTTTCCATCGCGGCCGAATGCGTCTTGGAGACGGAGCGCTGGTGGTTGCAGAGGACGGCGACGAGACGGTTGGCGCGGTTGTACGCGAGGAGCTTGTCGGCCACCGAGGCGTCCGCCGGCGTGTTCTTGAGCTGCTCCGCAAAAGTCCACGAGGCGTTGTAGGTACGGAAGACTCTGGCGGTGAGGCCGTCCATGTACGAAGCGAGGTATTTGTTGACGACCGAAGTCTGCGCACATGCGGTCCGGGCCATTTCGTCAGCGGAGAAGGAGGAAAGCGAGTCGAGAGGGCTAGGGACCCACGTTCAAGCGGTCAAAGAGCAAGTCGCCGACCGTCTTGGGCTCCTTCTTGAAGATGCGCAGGTTCTTGAATACCTGCTCGTCGACGTCGACCTCGTTCGTGTAACGGATCGAGTCCTTACCGAGAAAGTCGAACGAGACCTTGCTCGGCGGCGTCAGGGTCACGTGCTCGTACCGGAGCGAGCAGCAGCCGACCGTGTCGGCCTCGTCTTCTCCCTTCTCGTTACCGGCACGGAGCGCGAAGCGGTCGATCAGGTAGACGGCCGTCGCGCGCTGACGGATCGCCATCTCTTTGCTGCGCAAGTCGGCCGTGTAGTCGGCGCGGATGCGGTCGACGTGTTCCTATGAGTCGGGGATCGCAAACACGCTCAGAGGTGAGTTTGCAGAGCTCCGCGCAAGGAGAACGCGGGAGAACAAAGAGAAAACCCACCTTGAGGGCGCGCGCCTTTTCGAACTTTTTCAAGTCCGACTGGCCCTTAAGCGACGAGCCGGCCGCGAGGAAGACGTATTTGACGTTCCCGTTGATGTTCTCCTTCCAGGTCGCGAGCCACGTGACGTTGTTGTCGTGCACGACGTCCTTCCACTTGTGGCCCTTGGGAGGTTGCGGGACCGGCGCGTCCTTGCCGATGTTGATCGTGATCTGTTCGGGCCGGACGCGGGTCTGCGAGATTGGGGCGATTTACAAAGATCAGTGGGAGTAAGAAGAAGGGCGAGTCGAGGGCCGACGACGCACCTTGAGCATGCCCGTCTTGGGGTGCTCGCCACGCCCACGGAAAAGACCAGGCGGCTCGATCCTAAAGTTGCCGACCTTCTCCTTGCGACCGTTGAGGAGACAGGTCTTGTACTTCTCCTCGATCTTGTCCTTCTCCGCCTTGGCCGCCTTCTTTTCGGCCGCCGTCATGCTCTTCTTCTTGGCCTTCTCGGCCTCGAGGTACGCAAAGATGGGCGTAAAGTCGCACTTGTCGTAGTCTTTGATCTCGGTGCCGTCCGGACACGGGTGCTGCTTGAGGACCTTTTTCCAGTCGCTGAAAAAGTTCTTGACAAAGACGGGGTTCTTGACATAGTCCGTCTCGAGGATCGCGGCGAAAAAGCTCGCGACCTCCTCGGCCTCGGGAGCGAGCTGGACCTCCTTGCCTGCAGCAGGCGAGGGCGCCTATGTGAGAAACAGGGGCCGGATCGAAGGGGAAGATGCGGGCACTCACCGTTGTACTTCATGCGGACACCGTGCGGCTCGTACTCGGGCGGGAACATGACACCGTTGTGCTCAAGGGTCTTCCACTATGCCCGGGCAAGACCGTCTTCTCGTCAGCGTATCCTGCCGTCTGCGAAAAGCAAGGACGCCCGCTCACCTTTTCCTCGCCGTCATTCTGCTCCTCCCACCACTTGTGGACGTCGTCGTCCTCGCTGCCGAGCGACCCTTCCTCCTCCTCGGTCTTGGCCCTGCCCTTGCCCTTCTTGGTCGGCGCAGGCGAGGCCGACGCCTCGCTCTCCTCCTTCTTGACCTTGCGCGCGGCCGGGGCGGCTTTTTTCGGAGCGGCGGCTTTCTTGGTCGCGCCGGCGGAAGAAGCCGACTTGGCCTTGGCCTTGGCTTTCCCCTTCTTCTTTGCGGAGAGGGGAGCGTCGGAATCGCTCTCGTACGCGTCGTCTTCTTCCGATTCCTGTTCGGTGAGCGAGTCGTCGTCCGAGAGGTCCTGCTTCTTGACGGGTTTCGCGCGGCTGGTCGACGCACGCGGACGCTTGGCCTGGGTCACCTTGGCAGCGAGGGGCTTTTCGTCCTCCGAGTCGGTCGGCGAGTCGCTCTGGTTCTTGCGCGTGGATGCCGCCGCCGTGGACTTTCTCTTGGTGGAGGCGCCGTTGCCGTTGGCCTTGACTTTTTGCGCGAGCGGCTTGTCGTCTTCAGAGGAGTAGGAGGAAGCTTGGTCGCCATCGTTGTCGACTCCCGGCACGGGTCCCTTGCCAGCTACGTGAGCAGCCTTGGCCTGCTGCGCGAGCGGGACATCGTCTTCCGAGTCGTCGTCGGACCCGCCGGTGGTGAAGATGGCGAGCTGCTTCGCCTTGGGGTCGACGACTTCGGCGGTGGCATCGTTCATGACGGTGTCGACTTGGCCGGTCGCGGCGTCGCCATTGGGGACGGCGAGCGGCTGCGTCGACGACGACGAGCCTGCTCCGTTCGCGGCCGAGGCCCCGGTCGAAGGGTCGAGAGTCTCGCCGGTCGACTTCGGGCGCTTGAACTGTGTGCACGGGGCGTGTCAGCATCCGGTCCAGAGCGTGGCGTAGCGTGGCGTGGCGACTCTGTTGACTGCCTGCTCACCTGCGGCTCTTCAGACGACGACTCGTCCGAGTCGGCCTGGATGATGCGCTTCTTGTAAGGCTTGCTCATCCTTTCTCGCAGCCTGTTGTCTGTCACTCGGTTCGCTCTGGTGCGCACGCGAGTGGGTGAGAGCGAGAGCAGCAACGAGCTGTCGCTCCGGAGCAGCGGCTGCTCCATGGCTTAAATCGCCCTCTTCCAGTCCGAACCGGACAAGGACACGAACAATTCAGATTTGCATTCACACATCATCTTGACCCGCTCATAGACGCTCCAGAGACGCGGGGAGAATGGAAAAAAAATGCGCCGCTCCTCGTCGCCTCGCTGCACCGCCGCCTGCTCGTCTGTGTGATTGTCCCACGCCCCGCTGCGACGCCGAGACAAGCAAGAGTGAGTAGAGCACCATAGCCACTCGCTCGTGAGACCTCAGGCTGACCGTCCTGCGTTTGCTCCTGCCGACTGCAGTGCCCGCACCACCCATGTACCGAGGTGCGACTCGACTCCTCTCAAGCCGGACCTCGCAAGCCACGCCCAAGCCACGCCCAACTCCCAGACTGACCCTAATCCTTGTACAGACCCGTGGGCGAAGCGCGAGGCATGGCGGAAAGTAGGTCGCAGTCCTCCTCCTTGCCTCCCTCGACCCGAACGTACTGACCCCGCTCTTCCCGCCGGCTATAGCACCCCATCTTCTCCAACAAGGCAATGTCGGTCTCCATCTTCCCATGAACAGCATCCCGCGAACAGCATCAAGGCCGGAAGGCGCACTCTCCCGGGGCCAGCCATTCGCGGCGACGCAGAAAAGTTCGAAACTGACTTCCCCTTTCACCCCTGCTACCACCTCGACGGCGACGATACACGCACTGCCAGGTTCCGGAACTTGTTCCCCGGCTTCGGTCTCGGCCTCGCCGCCTTTGTCGCCTACGTCGCCTACGACGAGACCCTCAACGCCGCCAAGAAGGAGCACCACTAGAGACCCCGAGGACGACGACGACGACGATGGGACCCGAAAAGAGAGAGAGAGAGAGAGGACTTTCTCCTCCTCTGTGTAATCGAGGGAAGGGACGCTGTGCATTTTTTACTCCTTGACTGCCCGCCCTTGTGCTCCGACGCGGCCTTGCCTGCCAGAATGCCGAGCATGTCGGCTTTCCTCGTCTGTCGCCGCACATTCGAGATTGACGCAGCATTGCGCACAAAGTACAGCTTGGTGGCGGTCGCTGTGAGCATGTGCCGGAATCAGCAGGCAGGGTGGCGTTTCAAGTCCAAGTTGGTCCATGAGCTAGTTTTTTGACGGGCCTTTTCTTCTCTCCCTGGCTTGCGGAAGTGCACCAGGCGCTCTCTGAGTGTTGAAAGAGTATGATGCTCCGAGTATCATGTCTGCATCATGGAAACGGCGAGGGACGAAAGCGGTCCGCCTCCGTCGCCTCATCGCTTCTTCTTCTCCGCATTCTCGACGCGTCGATCCTGAACCCAGGAAAGTTCTTGTGGGCAAGAGAGGAGTCGCATCGCTGAGTAGCTAGGAACCGAGCCGCACCGCGCTTGTGTAAAGCACGCGCAGCGCGTACAGTACGGCGAATCGCAGTCCGCAATCGCCGGTGCAGGTCAAGGGCAGCACTGCCTAAGCAGCAAGCCGAAAAGATGGCAGCAGGAGGCGGCGCACCAAGTCCCGACGACATGCACGTCTCTCGCGATGGAACAGAAGACCCGAGTACTGCACACGGCAACGGCGACCAGCTGCAGGACGACGGCGACGAGACGACGGGGTCCGTCAAGGGCAAGAGCGTCATCATCGTTAGGGAAAAGGCCAAACGAGGAGCCAGAGCCGTCAGTCACCATCCTCCTACACACACACGCGCGCGCGCCGACTGACGCCCCGCCTTCTTTGCCGACGCCGCTCGCCGCAGTGCGTTTCCTGTCGAAGATTGAAAAAGACGGTACGAGCTGCGCAGTGGACGGTTTATGGAAATATGCAGCTACTCATATACTCTGAATTTGCTATACAGTGCGAAGGAGGGACCGCCCCTTGCGTCCGGTGCAAACAGAACGGGACCGACTGCGTGTTCGACAAACCCGCTTCGAGCGTCGTCGAAGATGCGTGAGTCCCCCTCCTTCGCCCTGAACTTCTGTGCATGATTTTGCACTTCTTGTTCTCTCGTGCGCTGATGTTGACGCCCTCGACTCTGGGAAAATCAGGGGCTTGACCCGATTGGCGAGCATCGAGGCGGCGCTCGCCACCAACGAGCGCAGAATGGACGCGGTCGTGCAGCAAATGGGCGAGATCTCCAGTGCGCTCCTACTTGGACTCGCCGAGTCGTATACCTCAAAAGAAATGCTGATCAGGGACGATCCCCGGTGCAGGTATCTTGACCGACGTGCTGCAGCGGATCAAGGCCGTCGGCAGTCAATCCGGCATGAGTCCCGCCGCCGGCGCGTCGCTCGGGGACCACCTGTCACCGCACACTGCAAGTCACCTAGACATCACGGGCGCGCAAATCCCTAGTCCGCCGACGTATCCATCGCTAGGTCGTCAACGGCCGTCCACGGGAGGATCGCCCGGATTCGGCTCGATCTCGCAATTTGCTCCGACCTCGCAGCAGCAGCAGCAGCAGACATTCTCGACTTCACCTCTCGCGAGCACTTCAAGCTTACCCTATCCGCCGCTGCGACGAACGAGTCTGCCCGGTCCGGGCAATCGTGGTTCTGCGCTCGACGCGTTGGCGCACCTCGCCTCGTCGGCTTCGCCGGACGTGCACCGCTTCGCGTCGCATATGCGGCAGCCCATTCAGGCTTTGCAGGACGCGGTCGAACAGCTCAACGAGGGCGAGACGAGTGCCGACGATGGGCCTCTTGAGGGCGAGGGCGAGCACGAGGGCGCTTCGACTACGGCAGCGGGAGGAGGAGGAGACCGCAAGCCGAGTCTCGGTCATCATCGCGGTGCCTCGACCGCTCCTCTGAACCAAAAAGCTTCCTCGAGCGATCCGAATGGGGCGAATGTCGGCGCCAACAAGGACGCGCGCAGCAGCGGCGGTACGAGCGAACGGCCGGCGAAACGAGCCCGAATCGCGAGGCCCATGATGGCGCCGACGCCGGACCAGTTTGACCTGGTCGCGAAAGGCTTGATCAGCGATATAGAAGCTCGAGCACTCGTCCTCCTGTGAGTCTCGGAGCCAAGTATGGAGGAAAGACCCAAGACTCGCTGTACTGACGAATCGCGCTCACGTACGTACAGCTGGATGAAGGAATGTCAGCCCTTTTGTTCTGTCCTCGACGCCAACTTTGACACGTACGAATCGCTACGGACGCGAAGCGCCTTCCTGTTCAACGCCGTCGTCTTCACCGCGCTGCGAGCGCGCGAACGATGCGCGCCGCCGTCGAAGGAGTTGCTCGCCGCTTCCGAGGAGACGAGTCGATTCGCCCGCGACCAGGTCTTTGAGACGAAACCGACGCTCGAGGTCATCCAAGCGATGATGGTCATGGCGTGCTACCACCAAGAGCCGTACATCCTCTCCGGCGTCGCGCTCCGACTCGCGCTCGTCGCGAAACTCGACACGACCGTGGAGCAGATCGAGGAACACGGCTGGACCAAGACGGACGAACGCGCGCAGCGTCTCACGGCACAGCTGCGAACGTGGATCTACATCGTCACGATCAATGCGCAACATGAGCGGAACTTGGGACGGATGACCCTGATGCGGCAGGAAGACATCGACGCGCTCATCTCAGCGGCGGACCGGGCGCTCTCGCTACCGTTTGCGATCAGCTCCGACTTTCGCCACGTCGCCAATCTGCGACTCGGGTCCATTGTTCGCTCGATCATCCACGAGACGGCGGCGCTCGCGCAGCATCCGGAGCCGGCGTTCGGTGAACTCATCTCGTACCTCTACGAGAAGAAGCAAGTCCTGCAGGACTGGCACGCACACTACGACGCTCTCATCTGTAAGTCTTGATTGTACATCGTCTAACAATCCGCAGCGAAAGCTGAGAACTCAATCACTTCTACCAGCGTCTTGGCAACCCTCCTCGATGAGCTGGCCTCGACGGAGTCATAATCGGCAATATCACGACGCTCAGCTCGGTCTCATCACGATGACCTTCAAGCAGCAGCTGCTCGACCCGCCCGCGACTGCAACGTACGAGATCACCCAAATCGTGCAAGAAGCCATCGGTCACGCACGGTCCGCCCTGCAGATGGTACTGGGATCTCCCGTTTACCGCAGCGGCACACAATGGTCCGGTTATCTGCTCCGCACCGACATGAGCTTTGCCGGGATCTTCCTGCTCAAGTCGGCGGCGGCCTTCCCGCATCTGGTCGATCGCGACGAGCTCGTGCAAGAGGTTCAGCAGACGGCTGAACTCCTCTCGACGGTTGCTGGCTCACAGAGATACGCCGCCATGTTACGGTGAGTGTCCGGCCGCGCGTTCGCGCAGATGCATCGCTGATTCTCCACTCTCTCCTTCAGAGCCGCGTGCAACCAGTTCCTCGAGAAGACCACCCCCCCAGGCGCTGCGCCCAACGAGGCCAAGACGGCCCAGGCGTCGCACGTATCGACTCCATCGTCGAGCTCTTTGCGCGACGTCCTGTCGGGGAATGGCACCGTGCCCGAGGCGGCAATTCTCCCGATGGCGCATGCCGCGCCGCCGCAGCCGCCGCCACTCGCCGGCTCAAACCTCGGCGACCTCTACAACTTTGACATGACGGCCAATGGCGCCGGGACGATGGCCCTGATGCCCGGAGAAATGGAGATCGACTGGTCCCTGGCGGTCCAGCCGACACTCTTCGACGACTCGATCCTCTCGCAGCACGACTGGGCTGCGTCTGTCGGACTCGCGGGCGGCTGGCAGAATTGGTCACAACAGTAGAATTTCTCGCTGCATAATGAACACTCTACAACACTACAGGTACGATAAGAGTTTGTGGGGCGGCAACCTTGTTGTGATCTCTGCATGCAGTTCGACCGATCAGTGGCTGATTCTGGAGCCGGCAGACGAAGAGAAGCATCACACACTCTGACCATGCTCGGAGCATAGAGAAGGATCGGGTGGCATGAGAGATCGCTTCGGCAAAGTCAACGTCGTGCAGCGCTTGCAAGGCCGGGTTCAGGATGGCGAGCCAACCGAGAAGATGCGCGGTCATCGTGGCGAGGCCCTGAAGACTGTGGAAAGCGCATAGACGATCAGCAGATGGTCAAATGCGCTAATGGGAAGGTCAGACGCACTCCATCATCGTTTGATACCTGCAAATGGGTCGTGAGCAAGTCAGCGAAGGGTCGGAAACCGAGATCGGATCAAGCTCAAGACTCGCGGCCCGGATTCTTTGCGGTTCTCAGGGAAGAGAGCAGCGCGGAGTGCAGCTACGTCAACCTTTGCGTTGCGCTCGTCGTCTTTGTACTTCTCGACAAAGGGCTGGAGCTTGTCGACATTCTCCTTGCACAGCTTCTTGTGCAGTTTCAGACCGTGCGAGATCTCCCTGTAGGCCCAGGGTGTATAAGTATCCAATCCGAAGATAGTCCATGTGAGTGAAGCACGAAAGTACGTACATAGCGGAGGAGTACTTCTTGGCGAGCTGGCTCATCAAGTCGAGGATCTCGCGGCTGAAGACCTCGAACTGGAAATGCGACCCTCGTCAGCGAGTCCTCGCTCCCCTTTCCGCACAGATTTTTTGACCTACTTCTCCGATAGCATCGAGCAAGTAGCGGTGATGCTCCGTCCGGTCGTGGTCGCCGGCACCGTTCGAGCGGACGGCTTGAGACTTCTTCTGCTCCGTTTCATACTGCTGCGACTGCGCATGAATCTGGACTCCCGGCTCAAGTCGTGTAAGGCGAACTGCGCCGGACTGCAAGTGGGAAGGGTCAGAGAGATACGCTGTAGGCGTGCAAACGAGCGAACAGACCTTGAAAGCCGGCTGCTTGGAAACGAAATCCCACGAGCTTTCGGTGAGCTCGTTCGCAGCTCGAGATCTGATTTTCCGGCCGTCCCCGCCCTCCTGATCTGCCGAACCGTAGTGGAACGGGATGAAGACATTGCCAACGCCAATCTCGCCGATCTTAGCGGGCACCTCGATCTTGCCACGGCGACCTTCGACCAAGACCATGTCGCCATTGTCGATGTTGAGCTTGCGAGCGTCCTCCGTCGAGATTTGGACGAAAGCTTCTGGCGCAGCGTCGTGTAGCTCTTTCGACCGGCCTGTCTTCGTGCGAGCTGTCCGGTGGTGTCAGCGATGGTGAGCAGAAAAGAAAGCCAGTGGAATTGACTCGTACTGTGAAACTGCGCAAAGACACGACCCGTCAAGAGCAGGAACGGGTAGTCCTCGTCGGCCGACTCGTCTTGAGGCGAGAAATGGCAAGCTTTCAAGATCGCTCGACCGTTCGGATTCATCGCCTTGTACGCTTCGGGCGAGATCGTCGTGCCAGTGTACAAGTCGTGTCCGTACGACTCGACGTCCGCGAGAGTGGTGGGGAAGATCCAGTCCGTGTACAGGCGTTCGCGGCCGTCGGGGAATTGCTCGTTGCACGGCCACTGCACGCCGCTGCCGCCGGTGAGTTCTGCAGGTGCAGGTCATCAGCTTCCCTCCTCACTCTAGGCACAATAAAAGAGACCTACTGTCGTAGCTCATGCCGGAATAGTCGACCGGGCGGCCCTGTGCGAAGCAAAATTAGCGTCGATTCAGAGAGGTTGAAGCCTTGAAGGACGCATCTCCGTACCTTTGACGTCCCTTTCCAGTGGTCAAAGACCTTTTCCGGCTCGTTTCTCCATTTGATGAGCGGTTCACCGTCCTGTTCAAGGACGGGGCGTGAGACTCGCGCGAGCGGGGAAAGAGACTGAAGTTCGCCTCACCTTGTCCTTGAAACCCATCCGGTGAGCATATTCGGAGAAGATCTTCAGATCCGACCAAGCCTCGCCCGGAGGATCAACCGCCTTGTGCGCGAGATGGACGGTCCGGTCGACGTTGGTGAAGGTGCCCGTCTTCTCGGACCACTGTGCCGCCGGCAAGACGACGTCGGCAAGCGCGGTCGTCTCGGTCGGGAAAATGTCTTGCGCGATCACAAACAGGTCCTTGCTCGCGAGGTTCTTCCGCACGCGTGCGAGCTCCGGCATCGATACGGCAGGGCTGCGGACAGAAGCGAGTGTTAACGGCGTCAATCTCGAATCCTGCGGAGACCAGCCACTCACTTCGTTCCCGAGATCCAGAACATCTTGACAGAGCCATTCTCAATGTACTTGAGCAGACTCATGATATGCGTCGGCTGTGACCAGTGCGGAAGCTTCTTGACCTCGCTGCAGACGAGAGAGGCGTGAGCATGATCCCTCGGATGTAAGAAGGCTTTGCGGAAAGACCGACATGTTCCAGTGATCCGCGAGGTCTTGCATGTGCTCGGGATTACTCGGATTGCGGAAACCGGGGAACTCGCCGTTGCATCCGCATTCCCGGTTGTTCTGCAGACGCGCGCACGATGTGAGCGCATTCTTCCAGCTCGAGACTCGTCAAAGCTTACTCACCTGCGCGGTCGGCTGACCGTTGAACTGGAAGACGGTGGCGCCTTCGCGTCCGATGGCGCCCTTGAGAAGGTGAATGTTGTTAACGGCGCAGGCGGAGGCGGTCGCCTGATTCGCCTGACTGTCAAAGAGCTCCGAGACTGTCAACAGCGGATCGATGCGGCACAGCGAACGCGGAAGCAGAACCCACTAGACACCTTGGAGGCAGGTGCTGACGAGTCTGTCGCTGCGTCCGATTGCTTCTGCCGCGCGGATGATGAGGTCGACCGGAACGTTGGTGATCTCGGAAACGCGCTGGACATCGTAGTCCTTCACGGTGTCGCGAAGCGCATCGATCCCGATCGTGTGCTTGTCTGAGGGAAGCCATTCTCGTGTAAGCAGGGGCGAATACTTGCGTGAAAGATGCGTGCTAACCGATAAAGTCGGCGTTGTGGAGTTCCTCATTCTCGAGCAGGATATTGAGGATGCCGTTGAGGAGGGCGAGGTTGGTACCCGCTCTGAGCTCCAGATGGATACCGCCGTTCTCGACGGCGGCGTGTCCGACCGAAGTCCGCCGCGGGTCCATGACGATCAGGAAAGGCGGTTTCGGTCCGGCCAGTCGGTCGAGGATGCGGGACCAAAGGACCGTCTGAGTCGCCGCCATGTTGTGGCCGACCATGAACAAGGTATCGCAGTGGTCCTGAGAGAAGGAACATAGCTAGTCAGCAGGAGGAGAAGATCCCGTGGAAACTCCGAGCGTTCACGTACGAAGTCGGTGTAGGAACCAGGCTGCGAGTCGCAACCAAAGCTCTCTCGCATCGAGGCGGCTGCGGTAGCTGTGCAGAGTCGGGTGTTGCCGTCCATGTGCAGCGTTCTGTGAGCGTGCGGCAAAGTCAGGCGAAAAGTGCGGGCGAGCGAATGAAGGACGAAGCTTCGCATACCCGAGACCGCCCTTTCCGATCATCGCCAGCGTGTGGTACTCTTCCAAAAAGAGTTGACCGCTGGTGTAGAACGCGATCGAATGCGGCGTGTAGTGCTCGATGAGTTCTTTCGACTTCTTCACAATCAGGTCCATCGCTTCATCCCAGGTCGCCGGTTCGAGGTCTCCCGTCTCCTTGTTACGAATGAGCTACTCGCGGAGAGTGTCGTTCATTAGCGCATTGTCAGAAGAGCGTGCTCCGAACGCTGGGCGCAAACGATTGCGCTCGGTCCTGCACCGGCTCACCGGTTTCGTGAGGCGGTCTTCCGCACGCATGCTGACCCAGCCATACATCCTGCGCCGCTCGAGGAGGTCAGCTTAAAGTCTCGCTAAACTGCTCATGATTGCGCTCACCCTTTCGGTCCCAAGCGACCTTTGTTCACGCGATCGTCTGCCCGGCCTTTCACCGCGACAACCTTGCCGTCTTTGACACCGACGTCCATCGCACAGCCGTTCGAGCAGCTGTGGCACAGATAGGTTTATTTGCTGAAGTACGGGTAGAAAAGCAGAGCCCGGGAGAGCGTACAGTACGCATGCAGACTGCACCCAAGATTCGATCGACTCTGGCGGTCTGTTCCAAAGAATAGTCAGTTACTCAGGTCGCGGGAATCGCCGGCGGGCAGAACCACCGACTCACTCGACATAGCACGAGTCTACACGCGGTTCCCACGCCTTGTCGTCGCCGTGAAAAGGCTGCCTTTCGCCCCAGATTTGATCCCGTTCGGCAGCGTTTCGCGAGATTTGAGCACAACTCCCGTAGTGCTCGAGCGGCTCGATCTTTAGCTTGGGCATCGCGCGCTGTAGCCGAGCCAGGTACTGTAGCTCGCTGATGAAGCAGTCTGGAAGACAGCGGTCGCTTCGCGAGGTCAAGGGGGTCATCAGCTGGTTCCAAATTCAGAGGCGAAGCTCTCTCGGCCGAACTTCCCCACAGCGGCTCCCGATTCCGGATCGGACATCTGAATGCTGTGTGGGGGAGTCCGAAGAAGAGCGAGAGCACGGCGCATCATCGAGAATGGGTCCCGGGTCGCACAGCATTGCGCCCTTGCACAAGCAGGCAAGTCTCTACACCTGTGAGAGACTCAGCCGAGTCAGTCATGGCGACTTCAGCAAGTGCGGCGCCGGTGCCCGGGCTGGCAGTCTCGCTCCTGCTCGGCGGACGCTCAACCCGGATGGGCCAGCCGAAGCACCTTCTCCCGCATCCACGCAGCGGGAAACCCCTTTACCAACACCATATCGAGACGCTCCTCGAAGTGGCGGCCGACGGAATGTTTCCCGGAGGGGTCTTTGTGAGCGGGCGAAGAGAACAAAAGACGGATCTTTTCCTCCCAGAGGTGCGCAGCTCCTGCCTGCCGGACAATTCCGTCTAAGCTGAACGGAATCAATGCAGGGGGTGCAAGCACTTCTCGACGATCCGGAAACGAATGGCGAAATTGGGCCTGCGGCGGGAATCCTACAAGCGGCGGCAGCAAAACCTGACACGACCTGGCTCATCTTGGCCGTCGACTTGCCTTTCATCACTCGCGACTCTATCCTCCACCTCTTGAGTGCGCATTCGACAGAATCGCCCGTGTCGCTATACCTGCACAGCAACGACGGTAACCCGGAACCACTATTTTCGATCTGGACGCCGACTGCGCTGGCGCAGCTCCGGAGCAACTGTCGAGCGGGGAAGAGCGGACCATGTCGGGCGGCGAAGGACGTCTGGGGTGGCAAGATCGGACCAGGCAAGGGTGGGGTCGAGGTGCCGACCGAGGAGTGGATCACCGACGCCGACACCCCCGACGAGTGGCGAGCTGTTCAACAGCGCCTGACATGCAACGAAAGGGTGAGCCGGGCATGAGTCGATGCATTACGCTGCAAGTCAAGTTTATTGACACCTGTTTCCGCTTTAATCCATCGATCTCAAGTCGCCATTGCACCCAAAGTGCGACGCTTCCAACCAATCAAAAAATCCGAGCAAGACAACCCGTCGAGCATTCTCGCGGACCACATATGACTCGATACCATTCGAGACTGCTATCTCGATCGCGCACAGTCTACCTTTGCGCGAACGTCGAAAACGGAGACCCGCGAGCGGCGAGTCCGCGCACCGAATACGCTTGGAGCAATCGCAGGACGAAAGCACAAGCTCGCTCCTGGCAGGGGCCGGCCAAACCACCGAGCAGGACATCTATGCCGTGCTGCCCCACCCCCTCGCAGACAATTCGGCGATGGACGGCTTTGCTGTGAAGGCGAGTAGACTCGCCGGAGCGTCGCGCGACTCGCCCGTCTTCTTGCCAATCTTGGGTCGGATCCTGGCCGGAGAAGCTCCTCCATCGACCGGTTCGCCGACGCAGGACGGATGCTGGGAGGTCATGACCGGGGCGATCCTCCCTTCCGGAGCCTTCGACGCCGTCATCAAGGTGGAAGATGTTTTGGCGCCCGATTCGCTCGACCGAGGACTCGTCGGTTTCGCCGCGCCGGTCAAGTCTGGACAGCACATCCGACGACAAGGGGAGCAGTTCCATGCTGGCGACCTTCTCCTCCGAGCGGGAGAAGTGATCATGCCCGAGCACGTCATGCTTCTCGCGGCGGCCGGAATCACAAGCGTTCAAACAAGCACGGCGGCGAGACCAAGGCGCGAGATCGAGCGACGAGTCGCCATCTTGACGACGGGCAAGGAGGTCGTGCCCTTTGATGACTTTGCTCGCGGCGCTCGCATCGAGACGGGTCAAGTCATCGATTGCATCACGCCGTTCCTGCAGGCGACCCTTCTCTCGCGCGGCTGCGAACCCGTTCTCCTCGCGTCCGCCGGCGATTCCGCGACTGCCTTGCGCGCCTCCCTCGACGCGGCGCTGGAGTCCGGCTCGTTCGACCTCATCATCACTGTCGCGGGTGTCTCGCTCGGTTCCGCAGACCACACGCCGGCCGTCTTGGCCTCGCTCGGGCTCGACGAGCTCTTCCACGGCGTCGCGATCCGGCCAGGCGGACCGGTAATGTTGTCCCTGCATCGAGCGAGCAACACGCCCGTCTTGAGCCTGCCCGGGAACCCGATGGCGAGCGCCGTCTGCATGCAAGCGTTCGGCGCTGCGATCCTCGACGGGTCGTCACCATATGCTGGCGGCGAGGGCTGGTCGGAACTCGACCTTGGTTCTTTTTCGGAGGAGGAGAAGGAGGAGCAGAACGCGTCGTGGCAAGATTGGCTCGAACGCCTGAAACCCGGCATGTCGACCTTTGCAGCTCTACCGGTGGCGGATCAGGGTATGCCGACTCTCCGAGGAGTATTCTCGGCAGGGAGGAGGACCGGGCCGTGTGCGCTCGGGAGTTTGATCGGCGCAGGCGCATGGGTTCGTGCAGACCGGGCTGCGAGTAGAGGAGGAAAGGACAAAGTGTTCTGGCGACCGTTCTGAGTAGGAGTTTCGAACCGAAGGAAAAGAACCACCTTCCACCCATGTTACGACTCGCGATATTCATCCCGAGAGAGGACGACAGACCCCCGGACGACGACGTGATCGGTTCGCTCGAAAAAGACCGGCGGCCGAGCCTGCCTGTTTTCTCGCTTCTCTCGCTTAGTGAGCGTGGCCGAGCTAGATCCGCTGCCCTCTTGTGTCTTGGCGACGTCCTCAGCGTCGGGGGGTGCACCTGTCGAAGGCTCTTGCGGCGCGTGCGGCGTCGCCGGGATGCGTCGCTGAGCATGGCATCCGAGACAAGTGTACACGAGAAGATGCGCGTGTGCCTTTGATGCTGGCGTTTGAGAGCGAATCAGCTTTTGTCTGCCCGGTCAACGGAGCTTTCGAAGCGACTCACGCTTGACACGGACTGTGGACGTCAAGCCCGGGATGAGCGCCGCGTCGCAGCACCTGCAGACGGCTCGCTTCAGGGCCGGATCCCTGTGCACACACGCGATATCTGGTCAGCGCAGTTCATTGTTCGGGGGTGCGGGTACGTGTCCAGCAACTCACATGCGGACGGTTGCTTTTTTCGCGACGGAGCTCATCTGACTTGCGAGGTGATCCGAGACCGGTTCGAGCGCCTGCGTGCTCGCCCTTCTGGGACGTTTGCGCTTGCCCTCCTTGGCGGGCAGAAGCTCTACCGCTGATCGCGTCGCTGTGTTGGCTGAAGCGAGCGGTGCATCGTCTCGAGCGCCCTCGGTGGCCGCAGACTGGGACTCTGTCGTTGCAGCTGGACCGTCGTGTCGGTTTGAGCGTGTTTGATGGTCCGCTCCGAGCTCTGGACTGACGAGCGAGCGGAGGAGGACCGAGGCCTGCATGAGGTAGCTGATCCGCTGCAACGACTCGCGCGTCTGGACTGGCGTAGCCGCGGTGGGCTCCACAGCCGCGTTGCGCTTCTTGACCATCAGGGCAGCCCACTCAGTCAGCCCGCTCCGAGAAGCGGCCGTGGTGAGGTCAAAGTCAAGTGAACGATCGAGAGAACCTCGCGCGACCTCGCAGTCATCGTACGCTCAAATCCCGAAAAGTGAACGTCCGAAGCCTTGACAGTACCGTGTAGTACGTCGAAGACAATCTAGAGTCCAAGAAACCTGGCGAGCTCGCTTTTCGCCCGACCGAAAAACTGATCTTTTCACGTGCCGCCGCAAGTCCGTCGTTTGCTCGTCCGCCTCGGCACGACCCTCCTTTGCTCACTTTGCACCAAGAAAGAAGCATGCTGGTCCAGAGCGTTCCCTCGCGGTATTCCGTCGCGCCCAAGCGAGCCGTGTGCGTTCTCGTCCCGTCTGCCGCCCCGCCACCGCAACGCAGCGACGGCGCGCTGACGCTTAGGACCCTTCGGACCAACCAGTTGCGCCTCCCCCAAGCGCGCTACTACCACGTCGACAACCGTGTCAACCAGAACTTCCCGTTCCGCTACGAAGGCGCGAGCAAGACGCGCTTCACGGTCGGGTTCGTCGCCTTTGTCGCCGCCGGGTTCTCGGTCCCTTTCCTCGCCTGCGCTTTCCAGCTGTACGTGCAGTTTCTGTGAGCGTGAGCGCGAAAGTGTACTTGGAGCTGACCACCTTACGAGGTCGTGCCCACAGCAAGAAGGCGGCTGCCTAAGCGCTTGAACACGCCACCGTCGCCCGACCCAAACTCCGCCCCCGCGCATTTGTAGGCGCGCGTGCAAGCAACGCGTGCACCAGAATTAGCTTGTCAGCAAGAGAGGGACTTGAGGGAGTCGCAACGCAGAAGGGGAAGGCAATGATCAGATCCAGCATGGTCTCCGCTACGCCGCAGCCTTGCGCTTCCTCGTCGTCTTCCCCGGCGCCTTGCCTGCAGTCGTCTTGCTCGCGATCCTGCCCGTTGCAGCCTGCGAAGTCCCCCCGGCGGAAGCAGTCGAAGTCGTCTTGGCTTTCTTCGCCTTGGCCTGCGTCGCGCCCGTCTTGGCCAGACCCGCCGCGCCCGGAACTGTATCGTCGTCGCTGTCGATCACGACGACTTCGGCGGCGGGCTGTTGCTGCTGGCTGTTGCGGCGCTTGACACCCCGCCCGGCTGTGGCAGTGGTCTGCGTGGCAGCCGCGGTAGGTGTTCCGGCCTTCGACGCGCTCGCGCTCGACGCCTTCATCTGCGCCGCCGCATTCGCAGCGCTGGCCGCCGCATGCGCACCTGCAGCCGCCGCAGCCTCGAGCCGGCTCGAGACCAGGCGCGTCACATTCAGCGTGCGCCGATGATCCCGCGCGCTGACGCTCAGCGTCGTGCACGGCGTCTCGAAGTCAAAGTTCGTCTGCCGACCTTTCTCGAACCGATGAGCTCCGTTTGACGAGTTGTTCGAGTGAGCAGAGGACGTGCTGACGTTGCTGCTCGCGTCGAGGGCAGTCACGGCCGGAATGGTGGCAATGATGCGCGCGCGGAATGTCGCGAGGTCGATCGGACCGAGGTTGACCAGCTGAGTTGGTGGCGGTAAGAACTTGTCGCTCGCGGCTGCGGCTTTCCGAGCGATCGCCGAATGGGTCGTGGTAGGATCGGCGTGGTCGAGCAGTTCCCACGGATTCCGAACAGGCGAGGTCGGCACGAATGGTCCGAAAAGCCGGACGAGTCGGTCAAGCACAGGGTCGGGGATCCCTTCGGAGGACAAGCCGTAGGGGAAGGGTGCGTTGGCGAGACCAGAGAATGTCGGAGCTCGTAAGGTCGAGCTCAGGTCGGGCAGTGCGTACAGGATGGCCGAACATGCGTCGAGCAGGAGGGTCGCCAGCTGCGTATGCCGCAGTCCTTCTCGCACGCACGACTAGAGAGGAATTCTGTCAGTTGCGCGTCAATCTGTGGCGGAAGGAAGGGCGAGTCTCACAGCGGCATTGGCGGCCGTGAGCGCGAGGCAATCGCGGAACAGCTCGGCTGTCCGCTTCCCGGTGGATTTGCCAGCACAGCGAAGGGCCAGGACGACCAGGTGAGCTGGCCGGAGCGCATGTTGATGCTTCGCGGCCTCCTCCTCCGGACCGGAGCGAGACTGCGCCTGGTGAACAAGCAAGTCGCGGACAGACTCGAGGAGCTCGTCGATGGATTTCGTTCGGCCGTTTGCCGTACTGTTCTGCAAGAGCTTGTCCAGCAGCGCCGACGTAGTCCGGAGAACAAGTTCGGGTCGCTCCTGTTTCTCCTTGTCGAGTGAGGCGGCGATGAGCTCGCGGACGGCATCGGCCAACCGCTCGAACGCGACGCTGACGAGCTGTCGCCGTCTTTGGGTCAGCTGCTATTCATCTCTGTGTATGTACACGGTGTACTCACTTCATCCGAAGCCGGCCCGCTGTAGCAACGGACGACTTGCTCTCCCAAGTAAGACTTGCCGTCGCCGCTGCAGACGCGCTCGAGAAAGTGCTTGGAGAGCGTGTGCAAAGCGGCGTAACGCTCCGAAGCCGAGATACTCTGGTCAAGCTCGAGTCGTTCGAGACAGGCCACGACTTCGACTTTCGAGATGTTGAGTCGCCAGATCGTCAGGCCGGACAAGAAGATGTCGAGCTCCTCTGTCGACCCTAGGCTCGCCGGAGATGCTGTTCGTTGCACGCTTGTCAGACTTGTAAGTTCGACCGATCACACATCAGCAGAGTCCTCACCTGCACCGCCGTCCTTGAGAATGACGAGCAACCCGGCGAGCAAGTTGGGCCGCAACTCTTTGACGCCCGGCAACGAATTGAGTTCGACGCAGTCCAACATGCCGTCGCGCAGCGCCTTGGGCGCCCGAGAGACCAGCGCTTGCAGCCGCGGTAGGCTCGCGAGTCGGACAAAGTAGGCACCGGTAGCCTGGGCATGCGCGTCGAGTCCGAGTCTGGCAGCGACCTCTTGCTCGACGATCAAGGACGCCAAAGCTCCCGCGATGGAAGGTAAACCCGCGTGCCTCGTCAGGGACGATCTCCGTGAAGCGATCATTTGCCGTCTCGGCAAGTCGGCGACGGACTCGACCGACCGCGCGCCCTCGCCCGCCAAGTTGCCGACAATCGGCGCCAAGATTCGCTGAATGTTTCGGAGGACCGTCGTGACGTGAGCGCCGACATCGGCTGCCGAACCGGCTTGGAGCAGTAGGCGCAGCATGACGCGGCGAGCCGGCGCGACGAGGTGCTGTTGAACCGCGATCGGATGGAAAACTCCGGCAATCGCCAGTTCGGCGAAAAAGGACGCTGTGGCTTCTCCCGACGGACCGTCGAACAGCGTTTCCGCCTTTGCAGCACGCATGCCGACCGTCCATGGGGCCAGGGCGCTCGAGAAGCCGCTGAGTGGCATCTTGGCCTCGAGTTGACGGATCAAGTCGACTAGAGGCTCGATCGTCGCCAGCTGCCGGATGTACAGGATGGTGCTGTCCAACAGCGCGGTGATCCAGTTCGGATGGCCTCGGTACCGATGCCAGAGAGAAGACGCCACCTTTGTGACTGCTTCGGCAGAAGCGTCGGCCTGAAGGGCCTGCATCTCGGGCAGCGGGATGGGAAGGGCGGGCGGCGATTGGCGGTCCGAAGAAGGCGACGCCGCCGATGCGAGCGTCTGCAGCTCTTGCCGGAGCGTGGTTTGCGCTTCCTGGTCAATGAGACCCGATTCGCCGAATTCGCAGAGCAACTGGAGAAGTCGACGATTCACAGTTGGCGAATCGAGTTTGGACTGCTGAAAGGCGCCAAAGAGTGCGGCTCCAAGATCGGACAAGACGTCGAGAGATGCCCAAATATCGAGTCGAGAATGGACGATGTCGATGATATGCGTCAAGACTTCGTCGCTCGGTCGGAGTTGCATCATGACGGTGAGAAGCTAAAAGCACGAGCGGAAAGTCAGTGCGGTTCGGGAAGGACAAACGAGCGTGCATGTCGCTTACCTGCAGTAGGCCGGCCCAGTCTTTCACCGACTGGTAGACCTGACACGTCACGGCCAAAACATCTCGCGAGATGTTCAGCCGCCCCGTTGCGCGGTCGATGCGACTCGAAACTGCAGTAGGCAGGATATCTCGAGTGACCGCCCATTGAGAGCCGTCTTCGACCAACTGCCGCACGCTTCCGAGAAGGTCTGGGACGGCCGCTGCGCCGAACAGTTGCTCGACGTCGTGTCGAGCCTGAGCGAGTTTCGGTTCCACTGCTCGGGTCGGTTTCGCCGGCGCTTTATCGCTGACGGCGACTCTGCGCTTGACTCCCACAAGACTCGGATCGAGCGGAACCGTCCGCAAGATCCAAAGGTGGATCGACTCGCCGTCGCCGGCGAGATCGCGTTCGGTCTCGCCTCGAGCGATCATGCGCTGCAAGTACGCGCCGTAGTTCATGACCCCCGCGCGGAACAGCTCCTCCGCCAAGAGCCGGACGTCGTGCTTCTCGGCGAGGTCTGGATCGAGAGTATCGATCCACCGCACGAAGGCGTCTTCGACGCGGAGCTCTGCTCCCGGCAGAGTCGACGCATCAGCGAGAAGAGCAGCGGATCGGGTCACGCGCTTCTTCCCGCTCTGCAGGCGCTCGCGCTCCATCGAGATGAGTTGCGCGACGAGGTATCGCCGGTGGCCGCTGCATGGTCGGCTCGGCGTGATGGCGTAGGTGAAGAAGAGCGGCAACGCCTCCGGCCACGTGAGCGAGTGCGAGGCGGTCGGAGCGAGAAAGATGCTGCGGTGGGTGTCGCGGACGCGGTGTGGGAACTCGAACGCGTCGAGGTGCTCGATGGCGGCCAAGCGAGCTCGATCTTCCATCGCCGAGTCGGGTGCCGCGGTGGTCAGGTTCTCCTGCAGCGTGGCGGAGAGGAGTTGCCGGCGGGCTCGCAGATCGGCGAGGTCGGCGTAGATGCTGTCGCGCATAGCGGCTTCGTCTGCGGACGTGCAGCTGCTGCCAGCAGGTGACACAGGCCCCGCTTGGATGAGGTTCTGGAGCTTTGCCGGATCGGCGGGCGAAAAGGCGGGAGATGGAAAGACCGGAGTTGGGAAAAGACTCGCGAACGAGTCGGGGTGCCGCCCAAACGATTTGCGGACGAGGACTTGCAGGGCAGATCGGAGTCGGTTCCGGAGGGAAGAGTCGGGAACACCTTCGAGCTGGTTTGTCCACCCGCGCAAGATCAATCAGCACAGTGTCGCACTGCCACAAAGAGCGTGAAGCAGCTCAATACACACCTCGTCGAGTCGAGTCATGCAGCCGCTGGCGAGGCGAGCCGTCTCCGGTTCGTTCTCGAGAATGTCGTCGCAATAATCCTCGATCAAGGTCACGATGAAGGACAACTGCCCGAGCGTGTCGCCGGGAGTGCTCGAGCGTGACGACTCCAAGAGAGAGACGAGGAAGCGCAAGAACTGGAGGCGGTCGAGCAAACACTCGTGGTACAAGGACGCCGTGAGTTTGACCCTGCAGATGCGGGGAAGCGTCTTAGTGATGGCAGCTGGGCAACGACGTCATTCGATGATCGGCAAACTCACGTATACTCGTACTTGTCTTCCCACGCTTTCCGTTTCTCTTCGTCGAGCAGACCCCCGGCGCCGTTCTCGTTTGCGTTCGCCGCAGCGGTGTTGGCAGCGACGGCAGCGGCAGCCGCCGAAGCCGCAGCAGCTTTAGCCTGCATACTCAAACTTCCACTCCGAGCCCTCGCGGTGGTCGCGGTAGTCGTCAGTGGCGGACCGAGCGGGCTCGCGTGCGTCGGCAGGACGGTGGTTGCAGCGTGCGCGGTCGTCCCTCCCCTTGGGAGGAGCACCTCGGAGAGTTGTTTGCGCAAAAAGTCGCACACGACGCTGGTAAACTCGGTCGTGTAAAGGTAGATGGCCGTCGCCTGCGGGCGCGTCTTGGCGAGCGACTGGATCTCGACTCCGCCGAACGCGCGGACGAACCAGACTGCGCGGTCGACTTGGACCTTGCGGTGGGCGAGCATGTCGAGCCCCTTTTCTCCCTTGTAGCCGTGAGGGACGCTGCGGCTGAGTTTGCTCAGGGGGATGCTCGGTGAGGCGAGGTCGGAGAACCACGCTTCCCGCTTCGAATCGGTCAGGGTGATCCGCGACGGGAGCCGGAATGTCGACGGTCTGCGCACGGGTGCCTCGGTCAGCCGCCTAGTACTGCGAGTACTCTTTGAGAATGATCGCAAGCAGGAACGCACCCATATGTAGGCAGTTGCGTCTCGGCTTTGGTGCGGACGGCGGAAACGAGGCGGGACAGGTTGCCGAGGATGTCGCCCGACTTTAATTTTTCGTAAATGTGCTGGTGCGCGGAGAACGTCTCGGCCTGTGAGGAGCACCGGGGAACGGGGTCAGCGAGTGCAGGTACTGGATGCGTCACAGGGCAAGGCCGCTCACCTGCACGAGACTCTTCGCGGCAAAGCCGTGCTTGACGACCTGTTCGGTCAAGCGGTCCTCGTCCATGCCGTCGTGAGGTGGATAGAAGACGGGCCACGCCGTGCAGCCTCCATCTCCGTCCGCGGTGTTGAGGGACGAGGTTGCCCCACCTGGACCAGCGACGGGAGCAGGAGCGCCCGCGAGTCGAATCAAGCTCTTGTTCGGCCCGAGTCCGACGGTCGCATTGCTAGCGGGCGGTCTGTCTGCCTGCGCGGACGAGCCTGGCGGCGGGCGGAGGATCCACGGCGCTCGCCAGCTCGGCGGTTCGAGGTGATAGCGTTCGAGTCCTTGTTCGGCGAGGATGCCGTCGATCGGGCTCGGTCGGTACGTGTGGCTCGTCTCTGCCGCCGAGATGGCTTGCGCCGCACTCGAGCCGGCAGCTCCGTTCCCTCCGGCGCCCGCCTTGGAGGTCGCAGCGTGGTTCCGTCCTCTCGCCGTGGAAGATGCGCCGCCGGAAGTCGCTGTCGAGCCAGGATAAGGCGGCGGAGCGCGGGACATTGGATTGCCGCCGACCCGGTCCTGGTCTCCTTGCCTGACTGACGCTGGTGGTTGCTTGCTTTACCGATGTCCGCCAACTCGTTCGCTGCGGCCGGGTTCTCCTCCACCAAGTCCAACTCCGCGGAGTCCGAGAAACGGCAGCCTCCCCTCAGTCGCTCATCTTGGGACGCGTAACGCGTCGTCGACGCGATCCAATTTGCATACACTCGGCCCAAGTCGATCGAGCAACGTGCCCGCGCTCAACGGTTTCCGCGAGCGAGTGGCTCTCCTACGCCTGCTCACTGTACTCTACTCTTGACCCCTGCCTCTGTAGGCGAGTACGAGCGCGTCCTTAACGAGAACAAAGCTGCAGCTGGTCTGCCACTCGACTCCGGACGTTCGCCTCCTCTCCGCTCGCACCTCGTGTTCGTCTATTCACCCGCCTGTTCGTCTATATCCATCGCCCTGTCCTGTTTCCTATCGATTCGCCTGCTGTGCCCTGTATCTCTTCACCTTTTCCGACACACCCCGACGCGGCCTGCATAAGCCGTCTCTCGTCACTCGTTCGTCGACGATCATGCTCTTCTCGTCCGCCTCCCTCTTCGCCGTACTCGTCGCGCTGTGCGCTGCAGTCACGCCCGTCCACGCACGCGATCACCGCCACCAGCGGATACAGCATGCGAAGCGGATGGCCGACCTCTGCGACCAAAACGGAGTCGTCAATGCCGAGTACGTTGCTCTCTCGATATGCAGCTCGGGCAGTGGGCGAGTCCGCTAACCACGCCACCTACCACGCACACAGCTTCCTCGTGAACGACTTCAAGCGCGCCAGCAACAAGTACACCAAGGCCAACACCAACTTCAAGGCGAATCACGTCAACTCGACTCTGCGCAAGAGGCAGGCCGACGTCTTTATGCGCGCACAAAGCCTCGAACGGCAAAGCCTCGCTACGAAGCGCGACGGCAGCAAGCGCGCTGCGGCGCACCGCAAGCGGAACAAGGTGGTCAAGCGCGCCTCGAGTGGCCAGATCGGCTTGACGGACTACTTCTCCGGTGGCCAAGATGCGGCGTACTACGGTTCGATCGGGATCGGCTCGCCTACTCAGACTTTCGGTGAGCATGCCACTTGCGTAGCGTGTGTACGGACCGGACAAACCGAAGGCTGACGCTCGTCATCCTCCCAGATGTCATTTTCGACACCGGTTCTGCCGACTTTTTCGTTCCCTCTGCCAACGCGACGACCTCGCACCAGAAGTTCTCGACTGCCGACTCGTCCACGATCGAAGTCTCGTCTACCGAATGGGACATCACGTACGGGACCGGTTCCTCCTCGGGCTACCTCGCCCGCGACACGGTCACGGTCGGCGGACTCGCCGTACCCAAGACGATCTTTGCGCTCGCCGATACGACCGCGACCGTCATCACCAACTTGCCGTCAGACGGAATCTGCGGTCTCGCGTTCTCGACCATCGCGACGTCGGGCGCGCCGACCGTCTTCGAGAACGCCATCAGCGCAGGCTTGATCTCGAAGCCCGAGTTTGGTTTCTACCTCCAACGCGCCAAAGACCTCACGTCCGAGTCGAGCGGCACAGTCGGCGGCGGTCAGCTGTGCTTTGGCTGCACCGACAATTCCAAGTACACCGGAAGCCTGTAAGTCGGGCGCGCACTTTCATCAAGCTGCACCCGGGGGACTAACTTGCGACTTCCTCCTCTCAGGAACTGGATTCCCGTCTCGGCACGAGCGTATTGGGAGATCCCTTCCGATGGCATCACGATCAACAACAACGTTGTCGACGGAACTTCGTTCGCCGCGGCCATCGACACCGGCACGAGTTTGACCTACGTTCCCACGGCCGTCGCGAAGGCGCTGTACGCCCAGATCGGTGGCACGCCGGCAGGAGACGGTAGCGGCGAGTACTACGTGCCTTGCGTCAGCCCTTTTGAGGCGATCGGGTTCAGCTTTGGCGGCGTCAACTACAACGTCCCCCTCGGCGACATCTACCTCGGTTATGCGAGCTCGTCCGACAAGAGCCAGTGCATCCTCGGCATCCTCGGTCAGGACATGTACGACGCCGACGGGAACCAGGTCGCCATCATCGGCGCCCTCTTCCTCAAGAGCGTGTACAGCGTCTTCTCCTACTCGAACAATGGCGCTCCGGCGGTTGCGTTCGCACCGTCGATCACCTCGGGGGTCACCGCGACGAGCTCGTCTCCCTCCGGCTCGGCTGTGGGCTCGTCCGCCGCCGCTGGTGGAGCGTCGGCCGCGTCGTCCGGCTCGCTCGCCACCAATGGCACGGCCGCCTCGTCGGCAGGATCGGGCGCGTCGGCCGGTGGGTTCACCGTCACACAGGTCGCCCAAATCAGTCCCAATGCGCCACTCGCAACGAGCATCAAGACCTACGAGCCGACAGATGCCCCCGCCGCCCCTTCGAGCGACGCCGGCTCCATCTCTGACTCTGCATCCTCCTCCGAGTCAGGAGACGCCGCGACCACCTCGACCGACGGCGACGGTTTCACTTTCACCGTCTTTTCGATCGCGAGTGAGGCCACGACGCAGACTTCGAATGTCGCGGTTACGACGCAGACTGCTGCGGACAGCAGCAGCAGCAGCTCGGCAGCCACTTCGTCGAGCAGCGACGCCCAGGCTGCGCAAGCGAACGCGCAGGGTGCCAGTTCGGGCGCAACAGGCCGCCCGACGGGTTCGCTACTCGCCGCGCTCGTCGCCGGTTCCCTCGTCAGTCTCGGACTGCTCCTATAGACGACCCGGACGTCCCTGTACGATCTATCTATCTGCCCGCGCTGTCATACCTTCCCCCATCACATTCACGTACTTGCATCAAAGTATATTCCCGTACGGGCTCACGTGAATCACGTACACTCGTTTTGAGAATGTCTGCGGCGCGAGAGAAGATTTTTGTTTCTGCGCAAAAGTCTACTCGTCTACCAGCATGCCATCGTGGCCGTTCGCGCCGTTAGGGGCGACGTCAAAGTCGTCAAAGCCCTCCATCATGCCGAGCAGGTGCTCGACGATGAACGACTCGCGCACGAGCTTGTCGGCGCGGGCGAGATGCCGCTCGGTATACGGCACCAAGGCTGCGAGGACCTCCCCGGCCTTGACTTCGGCTCGCTTCCGCGGGCCCTTCTTGGCCAACCGCTTCGCGTCGTCGCCTGCTTCTTCCTCGTCGCCGAGCGCGTCCTCGGCGAGTCGCTCGAGTTCGGCCGCAGCTTCGTCGTCGCCGGCGCCCTCCTTGCCGTCGAGGTAAGCGAGGAGTTTGTCGGCGTCGTGCATCTTGAGCAACGCGTGGAGGACGCCCTGCGCAGTCTCGGCAGACCGCGAGACCGTGTTCCAGTCTCGGATGTAGCCCAACAGCTGTCGGATCTCGCGCGGCGAGAGGTTCTTCAGCACGGCGTCGACGTGCCGGGAGCCGGTGTAGGAGAGGAGGTCTGCAGTCGGGTCGGTGGACGAGTTGGATGCGCCGGACGTGAGCCGAACTTCGGTAAAGAGGTTGAGCAGTCGTCGAGGCTGGTCCATCGACAGCGCGAGCATGATCGCATTCGAGTAGTCCTTCATCGAGAGGAAGTTTTCGTAATCTTGTTCCCTGCGCGCGCGAGCAATCGAATACAAGTCAGTTTTCTTGTCGGTCTCGTCCGCCACTCAAAACAGAACCGAAGGTGAACGTACCGCAAGACGAGTTCATCCTGCTCCTGCTGCTTCTCGAGCTCTTCAGACTCGGTCACGTCTTCCCAGACGGTGATGACCGAGTCTGCGCCACCCGAGACGACGTACTTCTCGTCCTTGGAGACGGCGAGCGCCCAGACCTTCTCCTCGTGGTTATCGAGCGTGGTCGCGCACTCCTCGTCCTTGATGTTCCAGATCTTGACGAGCCCGTCACTCGCAGCGGTCGCGAGCTGCATACCGCGCGTGAGGAAATCGACCCGCAGGACCGAGTTCGAGTGTCCCTCGAACGTCTTTACGCAAGTGAAGTCGGACAGGTTCCACAGCTTGACGGTCCGGTCACCGGAAGCAGTGGCGAGGACTTGATCGACGGGACTGAACTTGACGCTCCAGACGCCTCGCTTGTGGCCCTTGAACGTGCCGAGCAGCGAGAGCGAAGCCGACGCCGGGGTCGATCTCGTCGCGGCGGTGTACGAGACCGCAAACAACTTGGCAGTCCGGTCTTGAGAACCCGACGCGAGCAGTTTGTCGTTCGGGGCAATGTCGAGCGAGTTGATGTCCTTGTCGTGGATCTTGGTCGTCGACATGGACCGTAACGGCTGCATCGAGTCGGCCGAATCGCCGTTCTTGTCAAACAGGGCGCCGAGGTCCCAGATCTTGGCCGTCCGGTCCTGCGAGGCCGTCACGAGGAAACTGCGATCCCGCTTCGAGGTTGCGACGGCTCCGACCGACTCGACGTGGCCCTCGGCCCTACCGATGCAGGTCCACTCTGCCGTACCGGTCGCCGTCGCCCGCGGCCGCGCACGCCAGACTCGCGCCGTGTTGTCCTTCGATCCACTGACCAGCAACTGCCCGTCACCGCTTCGCGCCAGTCCGAGCACGACATCGTCGTGGCCTTCGAGCAAGGTCGTGTTGAATCGGTCGAGGTCGTAGATCCGGATCAGGTCCGAGTTGGTGGCGATTGCCAGCGATCTCTCGGGGCTCGAGGAAGTAGAGTCGTTTTCGGGAACGGTGGCGGTAGAGGAGGAAGGGAGGGGAGTCGCGAGGAAACAAGAGTCGATGACCTCGTCGTTGAAGCCGATGACTTGCCGCGTCACGGTCAAGGAAGGGAGCGATTGAGTGACAATGTTTTGGTCGACGTAGACAGCCGTGACAGAGCTGGTTGCGGGACTGTGGCTGTCGACGCAGAACCGTCAGTACTCTGAGGCCAAGGCAAGAGGAGGGAAAGGTTCGTACATGACATCGAGGATTTCGTGCACTTTGCCGGTGGCCGAGGCTGACGAGGTGCTGCCTTCGTCCGACGCGCCCTGGATCTGCTCGTTCGTCATCAAGTCCCACAGGCGGATCGACCCCTTGTCTCCGCCGGTGTAGATCGCTCTCCTCGTCGGGCCCTCCTTCTCCTTGCCTTTGCCCTTCCGGTCCGCCGCCGACCCTTCCGGCACGTCGACCCACCCGACCGCTTCGACCGTCTCGAACACCGGGATCGTCTTGCGGAGGACGCCGCGTTCGAGGTCCCAGACGTTGACGACCTTGTCGCGCCCTCCACTGACGAGCAGTTTCCCGTCCTTGGTGACGTCGAGTCCTCGCACGACGCTGACGTGCCCATCGAGGACGTGTACGCCCTCGCGCGTGCGCAAGTCCCACACGCGGATCTTGCAGTCGTCGGCACCAGTGACGAGCCGCGCGCGCCCCTGCCGACCTCCGTCGCCCGCACTGGCGATATCAAACACCATGGCACTGATGACGCCTCCGTGACCTTTAAAGACGTGCGTGCAGTGCCCGTGAGCCGCGTCCCAGACTTTGACGGTGCCGTCTGCCGCTCCGGTCGCGAACAGGGTTCCGGTCGGGTCGGCGCACGAGGTGATGATCGGGGCGTCGTGTGCGCGTGGGATTTGCCGGTGCAGGGTCAGGGACGGGAGTGAGTAGATGTGGATGGTGAGGGAGCGGCAGCAGGTCAAGAGGTAGCCGCCATCCTGAGGCGAGGCGGGCGAAGGAGTGATGGCCAGCGTCGTAACAGCCGAGGTGTCCTGCAACGGCGCGTTTCAACGGATCAGCCCACACTCGGACGGGTCGGCGGGACTGAGACACTCTGAACTCACTCCCTTGAGTTCCTGCACTTCCTCGCCGGTCTCGAGGTCGGTTACGAGTGCTTGCTCGTTGAGGGTCGAGATGAGCCAGGAGCCGTCACCGGATAGCGTCGCCTTCCCGCCGGTGTGGATCGGCGCATAGGTCTTGACCGCTTTGAAGCTGTTGCATCCAAGAACGCAGTATCAGTACAAGGAAGCGTCCAGTCGTGAGGTGCTGCAAGGCTGAGAAGGTTGATCGGATAGTCGAGGGGTCGCGGCGGGCATTCTCATGCTGCAGGCAGCTGCTCGATGCACCGGCAATGGCGCATGTCTCTGCCAAGCACACCGGCCCGTGTCCTTAACCTGGCCATGGCACGCCGAGTCGTCGCGTAGCCGTGTAGCTGGATGTCGAGCTCGCGGACGAGCAAGCGGGGCGCAGAACTGGACGAGATGGCGAGCTTGTTTCGGTGACTTACCTGGTCTTGAACCTCGGTCTCGGCTGCGCCATGCTGTACAGCTGCACGCGTCTCGGAACAGCGTGTAGAGGTGTGAAGCTGTTGTGCGGTTTGACCGTGCGTTTGCAGCTGCTTCCGCGTGAGCCAGTCTGCACCGCCTCGTTCCTTGCAGCTGGCCATAGCAGCTGTGGTCAGAGAAGCACTTCGGGAGAGCATGCGCAAATCTGCAGGAACATCGCAGTCCGAATGGGCAACCGCAGATGCGGGTCGTTCACCACCCTCGCGGTCCGTCGACGGGCAAAGTGGAGCGCCAACTCGTCCCCGTCCAGCCTCACAACCGTGGCGGAGACCACAAGCGAGAGCGCCGACGCATGCAGACAATGCGCAGATCTCGAGGGAAGGACTCCGCCGAGCGAGGCACGACATCGGCAGGCGCCCGGACCAGTTCGAGATGCTCCTCTCGCCCAGTCGAGGTGTACAGGATGACGAGTCCTCGTACGTTCCGGTGCAAGGATGTGGAAAGTTTGCACTCTTATTGACGCTCGTGCACCCTGGCCAGACTCCGGAACCCGCAGGTGCAGGAGCAGTTCCGTGCCCATCTCCGGACAAAGATGCAAACTTGGGCGCAAGGTCCTCGACGTCGAGTCTCGAGGCAGGAAGAGCTCGGAACCATCTTGCTCGACTTTCGTGAGCTCCAGTCAACACTCCGCCGGGAGATCTCATCGCTGACTCGCCGGTGTACTAGGAAAATTGCGAGAAGGCGTGACCTCGAGTCGCCGAATCGACGGATTCGCCTGTGAGGGTGAGCCAGTCCGGTCCAGGCGACGACGCGCAATATACATACAGCAAAGGGAGTACTGAGCCATCTCTCCGGAACCGCCAGTCTACGAAGCGTCCGTCCTGCTCGCGCTCGCCAACTCGAACGAGCCCCAACTCGCCAGCGCGCTGCCTCACCTCATCATGACCTTGTACCCCTCTCATCTCGCCAATTTGGATTCTCTTTCTTCTAAAGATCAAGTCGCTCCGCCCTCCGCTCGCTCCGGCGACCAGTCCAGCATCGCGAGTCGCCTCGCAGATCTCACATTGTCCAGTCCGCACAAAAGCGCCTCGGCGGATCCGGCCCACCGAGCATTCTTCGTCACCCTGCATCTATTACATTCGTCACCCCTACCTGCCGAATCTGCCGCATCGCAATCCGTCGCCGGACGGGAGACGATCGCGTCAAGCGGAACACCTCCAGCTTCGTTATTCCTCCCTGCCTTCGAGACAGCTCTCTCCGCCAACCGCCTTCCCATCCCTGCGAAACGCACACTATCATCGGGAACAGAGGGACGACCCCACTCCCATCACCCAGATCCGCACCTCGATTTCCTCCTCCGGTTACGAGTCGCGCTCGAAGCCAACTCGTACGCTGATCTCGCCACGAACCTCCTCTCCCTCGAAGCGATCCCTCCCCCTCCCCCTTCCGTCCTCGCTCACCTCAAAGAATTGCACCTCTCGAGTCCAAGTCGCCAACAAAAGCGATTCGACCCGCTCGCGACCTTGCTGCAGACGTTTGTGCCCCACCTGCGCCAGAACCGGATCTGGCCCGTCGTGCAGCGCGCGTATCGCTTCCCGCCCGATCCGACAGAGTGGCTCGGCTCGGTACTACTCTTCGAATTTGAAGTCGAACTTGAAGTACTTGAGGACGAGCGGGCCCGTGGGGAGGAGGAGAAAGTCGGTGGCGGAGCGCGGCGGGTTCGGCAAGTCGCTGAGGACTGGGATGCGGCGGACGGGAGTGAGGACGAGGCGGAACGAGGGGCTCGAGCGGCACGGAGGGAACGGGTACGGACGGAGGCGGCCCGAAGAGCAGCAGCGTGGGTCGCGGAGCGATCTAGAAAATAACTTTGCGCGCTGCTCTACGATTCCAACGATTTCTAGTTCGTTCATATACTAGTGATGCAGTGTTCTATCTCTAAATTAGTATCGAGGAAGCTGTATCCGTCCGCCCTTCGCGATCCATTCGCCCAGTTCCTTCGTGACGGGCAACTGACAAGCCAGGCGCGAGTCGTCCGTCGCGCCGATCGCAAACTCGAGCTGCTCGTCCTCTTCGTCTGTCATTTCGGGGAGTGGCGGGTCGCCCCCGGCGGATGCGGCTGGTGGGATCAGGACGTGGCAGGTGGCGCATTCGCAGTGCCCGCCGCAGGTGGCCAGAATCGACGGAAGCTCGTACCGGCGAGCGACTTCCTGCGAGACAGTAACAATCGAGTCTCAGTATGTCACCCCACGCGTGTCTGTTGCGAGAGGAGAGAGACAGTGGAGGAGAAACGAACCATGACGCTCTCGCCCTCGTAGCCACTGACACGGCGCTCCTCGCCTTCAAAAGTCTTGAACACGAGCTCGACACTGTCCCCCAACGCGTGCCGCGGCTCGTCGAGTTTGTTCTCGGCTTCTGCCGCGGGCCGAGAAGCGTACGCTGCTCGGACTTGATCTGCCGAGAGTCCGAGGCGGCCGCGCCACCGCGAGAACCACGGGAGGGAGGAAGGCGAGGTCGCGTAGTCGAGCAGCTTGGGGGCGTCCTCGGCGCGGAGTAGGCCGTACCTGTAAGCGGCGGAGGTTATCAGCTTCACACGAACACTCAAGACTCTGCGAGTTGAACATCGCTGAAAAAAACACGGACCAGTCACCGGCGCCGTCACTCCGGTACACGAGGGCGTTCCCGGCCCACTTGTGCCCTCCGATGTGCGCCACCCGAGCTATCCGCACGCCGTCCGTGCCCGACTTGAGCTCTCCACCCAACTTTCGCCGCTTGATCTCGTGCAAGAGTGCGTCGTACAGCGGCTCGCCGATGTCGCCGCAGCGGCAATCTCGGGTGCGATGAGTGCAGACAAAGATGTGTGTCCGTTGTGGTGGTGCGGCGTCCCCGCTCGTCGCACTGGGCATTGTCGCGCGGGCCGCGGGAAGGTCGGCGAGGACTTTGTCGAAAGCGGGCAGATCGTCGATGGAGAAGGACGGGAGTTCGACAAAGTCTGGGTAGATCACCGCCGAGTAGCGTCTGTAACATGGTCTTGATTAGCGAAACAAAGCCAAGCAGGAATGGAGACGGGGAGAAGGGGGGCAACAGAACGCACTCGACCGCAGCATCCGCCGGCGGCTCGTCGAACTTGGTCCGAGTCGGGTCCCAGGCTTGCGCGACCGTTCCGTGACCGCCGTCTGTAAAGTTAAAGCCGAGCTTGGCGAGTTCTGGCTGCGCCTGCCATTTCTCCTGCAGCAGTTTCGCGAGCGGCGAAGTCGCATGCAGGTGCGACGGCCAGGTCGCGGTCGGGTGCGGCGTGTGAATCAAGAGATGCCGCGAGAGCTCTGGCGCCGATCCGACGACTCCTGGCGCGCTCGCTGCGCCGTTGAGCGGAGCAGCCGCGGCTTCCGAAAAAGTCGTCGACGTCGAGGAGGTGAACGAGCGTCGTGAAACGGAGCGCAAGCTCGCGAGCGGCCAGGACGGCGCTACACGCAGTCGGACCATCTGTCTGGGTGGTACTCTATCCCGCTCCCAGTCAAAGCTGTTGAACGGACGTCGCTCAAAACTCGCTGTCCACCGGCTCACTTTCACGCGCGCGCGGCCCTTCGGCAACGGAAACTTTTCGCACGAGACATGATTGGGCTATTTGATCCAGAAAAATGACCACTTTGCGTAGCAATCACAAGTCCGGATATGCTACACCCTGACTCCGGCGTGAACCGGTATTGAGCCGCGCATTAGCGGACGCTCCTGCTCTTCCTCGCTCTCTCCTTCGCTCATTCCCGCCAATGTCCTTCTCCGGAGGCTTCGGTCTGCAGACAGAGATGATGTTTCCGATGTGCGCCGTCACAGAGGGCCCTACGAGGAAGAGAGAACTCACTTTCTGCGGATCCGAGAGACGATTCTCGGACGGTGGCGGGTTGGTTTCGCCGGCAGAAAAGGAGGCCGAGTAACAAGGCGAGCGCAAGCACGATCGCCAATGCAATCCAGAGCGAATTCGAGTTCTTATCCGGAGCGGAGACCGGATCCCCGGTCGAGTCCGAAGCGGAGACGGGGGCTTCGTCGTCGGAAGCTGTGACGGTTTCGTCCGCCGTGGCGACTTGCACAGTTTCGGCGCCAGTCGTGCTCGGCAATGAGGAGAGAGGTGTTGGTTCGATGTTATTCTGACGCAGGGAAGAGCTGCTAGCTCGAGCGGTTCTCAACGTCGAGTCCGAGCGGTCGGGGCCAGCCGACCTGGTCTTGACCGGCAGGTTATGATCGCCTTCCGCAAGACCGCCGCTGACCGTGATCCGTTTGTTGATGGCAGGCAGCTTCTTCTCTGTGCAGACGGTCACGTCCTCGGGTCCCGCTGACTGTGTCCGCGCTCGTAATCAGTGCTCGCCTTGATGAGAGGGAAACCTGCGTTCTACGTACGATGGGGTTGCATCCAGGCAAAGCAGGAAGCGTTCCGGTCGTCTTCTCATTGATAGCCGGCGACTGAAAACACTTGTTTGCTGGGTCTTTGTAGTCGTAGAGGTCAAAGACCGGGCATCTGGCGGCGAAAAAGACGGTCAGACGTTGCGCGCGCTGCAGCCGTCCGCGCTCGCTCGAAGAAACGTACTCCTCGATGACGCCGCTCTCTGCAGTACACTCCTCGATAGCCTTTTGCAACACTTTGCCGTCCCAACCATTCAAGAAGTCCTGTTGAGAAAAGCGATCAGGTTGCAACTCTGAAGGTCACAACGTAAAGAAAGGAACTGGTGAAATGAGACGTACACCATGTAGCGAGTATCCGGTCGGATCTCCCGTCGAGAGCACGAAGGGCTGCGACGTGTTCTTGGCCTCCTTCCACCGATTTTTCCAAGGGTCGGTGGTCCACCAGACTTCGTAAAATAGTGTCTCGATGCGAACGGGGAAGCCTTCCGGACAGGGTCCGTTCTCATCCTGTTTCGCCGTTGGAGCAGACGGTGAGCGGTTCCTTCCGGCACAGACAGTGAAATGTCACGTACGCCGACGGGCCAGGCGACATGCGATTGATGGTTCGCTGAGTCGAGATTCCTTCCGTCCCAGCAGCTTGGAAACATAATCTCCATCCGCATCGCGTCCTGTCAGGCATCCGTCTTGTATAAGACTTAGAGCTGTTTTGAATGTCGCTGTCCACGTACCGGGCAGTTTTCCGTCGGGAACTCGTGCTTCTTGGTCGGTTTGCTTTTTGCGCCGTTGCAGTTGATCCCGATCGCCTTGGCCATGGGACTGCCGTCAAAGCTGCGCTTGTACGGATTCCCCGCGAGCATCCGGAAGCCGTCTGGGAAAGCTTTCACGGGACCCTTATCTGCCGCGTTCCGACGTGGCAGGTAGTAAATCAAGAACGCGCCTCCATCGACAAGGGTGAAGCTGCGAGGGAGGTCTCGGTCAGGGGATCAACCGAGGTACGCGTTTCGGCTAGGGGAACAAGCGCACCTTCCGTTCGCATGCGCAAAGTACAGTGCTGGGGTCCAATAATTGCTGAGGTCTTGTTTCACTTGGCAGCTGCACGGCCGATCCCTCGATGGAGTCAGCTTCGTGGAAACGTCTCGGAACAACCCTCAGCCTCACGGAGACGCCTCCTGACAATCCCTGACTTGCGTACCTCGTACATCGGCTTGATCTCGCGTCGTCAAAGTCCATGTCGAGATTGAAGCCCGATCCGCCCACGATACTGCAGGTTTCGTATGCTCAGGCGTCCGCAGATACCGGTCTAGGGGAGCAAGATCCTCACTCACGTATGGACATGGCCGGAAATCCCGCCCGGGTTGGTCAAAGGATCTGTAGCTAGCGAGTCAGCGACGGCGTCTCGATCTCCCGCGAGGGATCGTACGCACCTGCACGCTGGATGACAAGCGGACCATTCTGGCACGGCAAGCGCCAAAACGCGCAAACCTCGTCGACGAGTAATAGGGTCGCAAGCAGCTTGACATAGTGATGCATGAGTCACTTTAGCATGGCAACCGGTAGCTAATAGCGAGCAAGCTTTGGTAGCAGGAAGATGAAGGCGAGCGCGATGCCAAGGCACGAGGAAGAGGCTCCTGCACGCAGGAAGCGGTGCGTGCGTTTCGGGGACCCGCGCCATTCCACAGCAGCTCTTGGCGCAAGCTGAAGGGCCCAGAACGTCGACGCCGCGGTGGACACGAGATGTTGCCTCGTCGGGCGGAGGAGAGCAGCGTCCTTGTCGCTTCCCACTAACGTCAAGCCTTCGGCCAGGCTTCCGAAGCTGATGCGGCCTGCATAAGCTGAACGTCCTCGACTCGGACGCACTCAATCGGGCGCCCAGCGAACCACTGGAAGCGAGTTCTCCGTGCGTCGTCGACGGTTCGTTCAACATCCGGCTCGGCCAGACGAACCGCCCATTACTCGGGACTGGACGGCGAGTCGGGCAGCAGCGAAGCAAGATCGGCAACATGGCGAAGAAGTCGGTCAAGCAAACGAAGGCGCAGAAAGGTGGTGACGACGGAGGGCGACGTCAACCGGCGGCAATCCATCGCATCTTGGTGATGCTGGCGGCGATGCTGCCGCTCGTGCATGCCCAAACTGCGCGGGAAATGCTGTATCCGCTCTTCTCTTCCGCTCCGACGCGAGCTCTCTCGGCGAGCGTACCAGCAACCGCGATCATGCTCTTGCTCCTCGTCGCAATTTCGACTCGGAAAGCGGCGCGCAGCCTCTCCTGGAGGACGCTTTGGCTCGTAATCGGAGCGTGGAAGGTCCTGAGCGATCCGCTCGTCGTATACCTAGGCGGAGGGCTTATGCGATGCGGACTCGGCACCGGGGTCGTGTTTAGACGCCTCCTGGTCGACGCCGTTCCGAACGTCGCCACCTGGATCTGGATCATCAACAGCTTCAGATGCAAGGAGGTGCGTCGGATGATGCTCTTCCGTCAGAGGACGAGAGCAATCACTGATACGATGTTCCGCACAGCGAGCACGGACGCTTCCGTCTTGGTTCCTGCCTTGCGCGTTTCTGGCCTCGCAAGTCTGGCCTTTCGAGCTCCAGCGCCTCACCTGTGTGCCCGAGTGCTACATTGTAGGTGACGCGGGCAGAGAGACATTTGCAAGCAGCCGGTTGCGCCGCTCACAGCAGCCGTCTTGCTTCTCGTTGCAGTTGCAAATCCACGGAATCCTCCTGAGCGCCCTCGCGCTCCTGTCTCCGTCCTCCGAGCCGCGCAAGATACCTCGATCGAGTCGACACCCAACTCCTGCTCACCAACTCGCTCACTCGCCTTTCCCGATCCGCCTCTTCGCCCTCTTCTCGCTCGTGGCGGTCGCACACTTCGCCGCGCAATTCTCGACTCACTGCCCGACCTCGCCTTCACTATCGACCGGAGACGGGCTGCTCGCACACCGCAAAAGCGTTACGGGATGGATCAGCGTAGGCGAATACGACGTGCCGGGGCCGGACGGCGACGAGGACTTGACTATGCGGTACCTCCGCGCGGACCATTCCCTCCTCGGAGGGCTGTGGGTCGGTCACAGCAGAACGGAGCTTGCGCGTCGTACGGGCTCACGCCGCTCACCCGCCGAGAAGGACGTCGTCCGGAATGCGGAAAGTATCTTCTCGACCTTCCTCCTGCAAGAGATCGTGCGACTCGTTGTCCGCCCGCCGGAGCTGCCTTACAAGAAGCCCGAACAAGGTCTCGTGATGTGAGCCGACGATTCTTCCTCCCCAGCAACCCGGTTCTCGAGCTAATCATGTCGTCCTCAGCGGTCTCGGCGCTGGTCTTTCCGCTCGCGCGCTCTATCAGCACAAGGTCAACCTGACGCTGGTGGAGATTGACCCGGCTGTTTACGAATTCGCGATCGCTTACTTCGGCGTCGATGAAGTCCGCGCTGGCGATGTCGTACTGGAGGACGCCGTGACCTGGGCGCGACGGCAGGATCAGCCCGGACGGGTGAGAACTTGCGTCAAACTCGGCTCGTCATGCATGCAGCTAACGCTTCTGTACTCTTTAATAGTTCGATTACATTGTGCACGACGTCGTAAGCATGGCCTTATTCTTCTTCGGCGACTGTAGCTCACACAAAGCCTCTTCGCAGTTTACCGGCGGCTCCGTCCCCGCCGCGCTCTTCGCCGAGCCTTTCCTGAAGGACCTGTACGGTCTGCTCCACCCATCAGGAGTGATAGCCGTCAATTTCGCCGGCGACTTAGCCTCGCTCTCGACTCTCCGGATCCTCACGGCTCTGCTGCGGGTCTTCCCGCGCTGTCGCGCCTTCTCGGACGGTCCGCCGGCATCAGCGGTATCCTCCACCGACAGAACCGACGACACTTTCTCGAACCTTGTCCTTCTGTGCACGAAGGACTGGCTCGTCGATCTCGAGCTCCGCGACCCCATCGCGGCGGATTACTTGCCCTCCGGCCCGTCTCCTCGCTTGCGCGAGCAGGTCTTTTCGCAATTCCGCTCTCGCGAGGTGGACCTCGGCGCGTTCCGCAACAAGGCGGCGTCGAGCGACGGAGACAAGTGGATCATCAGGACCGAGCGCGACGTCCGCAACGTCGAGCGGGAGCAACTGGACGAGGTCGGCGTGCATTGGAAGGTGATGCAGGAGATTTTGCCCAATCGCGTCTGGGCGAAATGGTGAATGTAACCATAATGGCTTGAGCTTGCAGTGCTAGTGTAGCCATACTTCCTCTCTGACAAACGCACTCCGAGTGATCTCATCTTGATTGACGGCGAGGAACGCATCACTGCTCGCTCTTCTCCTACATGAACAGGATGACGAAGAGCAGGAGAGCCAAGAGGATCATGAGGATGAAGATGCACCAATTGGAGCCGGAATCTGCGATGCCACCTGGTGAGCATGACGTGAGAAGGCAGATCTGGTAGGAAGTGGAGCTTACTGTGCTCGCGTACGAATCGGTCCATTCGGTTCTGGGCCTGTGCTAGTCGGCTCGCAGTCGAGTCGACGTGTTCGTCTATCTCGCTGATGATCCTGAGGGATGGGAAAGGTATCAGACTCGCTCGTTCCAGTTTGCGGGCGCGATGTGGATTTGCCACTTGCTGGTTCTGCTCAAACACCTCCTGGCCCATCAAGTGAGCTTGCTCTCGCAGTAAGCCCACCGTGCCCGAGATGTCGGTCAACGTCCGATCTTGCTGCTCGATGAGAAGCTGTCGAGGTCCCGATGTTAGCTGCGAAAGTCAGGCGAGCGTTTCGAGAAAAGAAAGCGGTACTCACGCTCTGGTGCTGCATCTCGAAGGCTGCATTAGGATCAGGCTCCTCTCCTAAAGGGTCCTCCTGTGGTAATCCGGACTCTGTTGTGCGATACGACGGCGGATAGGCCGAGGAGGACGTAGATGGTCTTCTTCGAGTCGGATCCTACGGAATGTCACTCGGTCGTCAGCGGCTCGTTCCGCTGTACGGGTCCACCCCCGCGATTAAAACGGCCTCACAGAGACTGCTGCTGGACATTGTTTTCGTATTGCCTACATGAGTTCGCCGTGAAAAGCCATTTCAGCTATTGACGAATGAGGAGAACGGTCGCCGGACCGGTCGGCAATAGGGCGAAACTTACCTCTAGTTCGCCTTGGATCCTCTGTACGACGCTCCTACGTGACCTGACTTCGCTGTCGCTGATTCCGAGCCTCCTTGCGACGCCCGGTTCCTCTATCGCCGCGATCGCATCCTCCAGCTCCTCGACGTCCGGCTCGATCGCGAGCAGCTGAGCTCTCAATTGAGCGATCGTCTGTTGCAACTCGCTGCTCGCCGCATGCTGCGCTCTGGGCGTTGCTCGTGCTTGCCGGGCGTACGATGATGAGGCGGCCGAGAGTTCGTGCAACGCCGCTTCGACCTCGCTGCGATGGGAGCTGTGGGTCAGCTTACACTCGGGAGGACTAGTCTGGCTGTCAGCTTACGCTCTGACTTCGTGAAACGGATCTCCCGACATGGTGGCGGCTCCCAAACAACCCGCGCCTCGACGTGACCGGCAGACGTTCTCCTCCTCTTCACATAGCCACAAACGCGACGGACGCTGTTTACTTTCGACCCGTGTTAAGTGCCTATCTTAGTACGAGGCCCGACTGCATGTGAACCCCGTGTGACTGCTGCTATCCTTCGCCGCTCTGCCAATCCTCGCTCGCACGTGAAGCTGCCCCTCCGCGATCGGGCTACGTGCTGCGCGCCTGAGCAACTTTCACCTGAAGCTTCTACAACAGATAGCGTCGCGTTCCGCCATGAACGAGCCGGAACGGATCTTGCTCGCGGTGGGAATTCGCTGTCTGAAACACTCTAGGTACCTAAAAGCTGCATGCCGCAGAATGTCACGACCATCCGGACCCGCCAAGCAGGCGAGCAATCGACAGCCTGTCAATACCGTGCCCAAGCTCTCAGGCGGACGGCTTTAGGCGGGCCTTACTGTCGACTCTGCGCATCGGTGAACCACGATCCTCCGACGTGTCGGGCGTCCTCCTCTGCATCCGCATCGTTTGCATCGTCGTGGCCGATCTCGGCGCGTCAAGGAGCGACCGGAGTCCGGTAACGAACAAAAATCTTGCTCCGGCGTGCGCATCATGGCGCTCCGAGCAGGGTTTCGCAACCCCGACAAACTGCGTGCCGCAGCTCTCAGCCGAAGATTCGCAATTCGGACGCTCCTGCAGGTCCTTCCACCCCAGCACAGCTTGCTGTAGAAAGTCTCGCAACGTACCCCTGCAGGAATACGCGCGATCTGGGCCGGATTTTGTCGTATCGACGCGATTCCGCGGACTTTAAGTCGAATCCACGGAGCAGGCAAAGCGACAGGGTTGCCGCCGGCGCCGCGTCTCTGAACCGAACTCTGCGAGAGGTTTCGTAGCTTCCGATTCTTCGTGGCTACAAAGCATACTGTATATCACTATTGCCAAAAGTTTTTCCCTTGACCCGGCGTCGGCCCCCCTTGGCGCGGAAGCAACTCGCGGACTTTGCGCGATGAGAAACCGCGGTTTCGCTCGACCGGATACGCGACTACGCTGCCGATGGACACGCGATGAGTCGGCCGAACTCTCCGCAACAATTCATACTCGATGAAGTGAGCGCGCGACTTCTCCAAAGACCCGAATCGCAGCGAGGATTGACCTAGCTGCTGGGCCCCACCGTCGCCCACTCTCTCTTGCTCGCAGGAGACGCGAAACTCGACGTCTTCGCATACAGACTCGCTGCTCGGTCTACCAGAAGCGAGGCTGAATGGCGACGCGGACGCGTATCCACCGAGGAGGGCATCGGACGACGAGAAAAGGGGGACCACAGACGAGTCGGATCTCGACGGCCAAGGTCTCTTGTCCGGCGGACGTGGGCCCGCCGAACGCGTCAACCGCGGACCCATACGGATACCGACGAGGGACGAGGTCAATGGCGTCAAGCAGAACCCGCGCAGGCGACCCCGGCATATCAAAATGGTCCTCCTCGGCCTCGTCAGCTTGCTCGGAACGGCTTGGCTCGCAACGTGGGTGTCCAGTCTCGGAATGTCGTCGGGCGGGCCGATCCAGGTCATCCTGATGATCAGCGATGGAATGGGTGAGTTTGTCGTTGGCTTTGGCGGGGCTTGAAACGGTGTAGGGATCGCTAACTCCCAGCCTTCTCAGGGCCGGCATCCGAAACGCTGGCACGCTCCTATGTACAATACCTCGCGTCCTCGAATTCGACCACGTCTCTCGAGTCGCGTTCTCTGCTGAACGAATCCTTTTGGGCAAACTTGGAAGTCGGCTTTCGTGGTCGACCGGACGGACAGGGTCGCTTGCCTCTCGACGACATGCTCGTCGGGACGTCCAGGGTGAGGATTGAGTTCCTCCTCCTCGTGTAAGATCGAAGCTGACTTTGTGTCCGGGCATATAGACTCGATCTTCAAACTCGCTCATCACCGGTGTGTAACTTGTTGCACGAGAGCGACCGCGTGCGCAAACTCGGCTGACTCCGCTTTGAAACAGATTCGGCTGCGGGAGCGACTGCGTTCTCCTGTGCCTTGAAGACGTACAACGGCGCGATCGGCATCACCCCAGGTCAGGAACCTTGCGGAACGGTCCTCGAAGCGGCGAAACGGCAAGGGTTCGCCACCGGCCTTGTTGCGACCTCTCGATTGACCCACGCAACGCCCGCGTCTTTCTACGCCCACGTTCCGGATCGCGATCTCGAGACCGAGATTGCCGACTTTCTCGTCGATGAAGACGGCTCGGATCTGAAAGGTCTGCCAGTCGACTTTGCGTTCGGCGGCGGACGGTGCTTCTTCCTCCCCAACAGCACCAAAGGTAGTTGCAGGACGGACGACAAAGACCTACTTGCGAGAGCAAAGGAGAAAGGAATCAAGGTGGTGCAGGGCATGGCGGAGCTGAGAGAGTACCGCGAACAAGGCGGAGGAGACGAAGGGACCGTCCTTGGACTCTTTGCCGATGATGTGCGTTCTTCCGATTCTGGAACAGGAGTGCTGTGTACGCAGGCGTAAGCTGACTCTTGGAACGCTTCGCAGCACATGGACTACGAGATTGATCGACAAAAGAACACGATTTTGACGAACGAGCAGCCTAGCTTGAAGGAGATGTGAGTGCGCTGCGGCAAAGCGATGTTCGTACTCCCTAACAGAAATTCTCTCCACTCTACACAGGACGGTGCAGGCTTTGCGGTACCTGTCGGCTGCAGGTCAGAAGGGGAAGAAGCGCAAAGGCTTCTTCCTCATGATCGAGGGGAGTCGGATCGACATGGCAGGGTAAGCTACTCTGCTTCTGGCTGAGCGCATTTTTCACCGCAAGGTCTGATCTCTTCATGCACGCCTTCAGCCATAACAACGACCCGGTCGGCCACATTCACGACATGCTCTCGTATCAGAGCACGGTTCAATACGTCCAGCAATGGGTCAAGGCGCAAAACGAACGGGGCACGCAGACGATGCTGATTTCGGTGAGCGATCACGAGACGGGCGGGTTGTCAGTCGGGAGGCAAATCACGTCTGAATACCCAGAATATCTCTGGTGCGTCTCTCTCGCAAGCCGTTCACTTCGTCCGACCAGCCGATCGAGACGACCGCGAGGTCGGACTGATCTTGCAAAGGTGTTGACCTTGTCTCGTCGATGACTGCTGTCAGGTACCCCGAGACGTTGGCGAACGCGACTCAGTCGACGACGTTCCTCGGCCACAAGCTCGCCGATGAAGCCGAGCCCACGGAGGATTGGATCAAGTCCGAGCTGTTCGAGCGCGGATTGGGCATCGTCGACGCCTCGTCGAAAGAGCTTGATGACGTCTGGAAGGCGCGAACGAACGCTTACCGTGCGAACCGACTTCTCGCCGACGCCGTTAGTTGACCCGTTTCTCGCTTCCGAGCTGCGAGCTTTCGAACCAACCGTTCGTCACTCACATTTCGTCCTCTTTGTCTGCAGATCTCGAGGCGAGCGCAGCTGGGCTGGTCCACGGCTGGGCACAGCGGGGTCGACGTCAATCTGTATGCTTACGGGTGCGTTCTGATCCGCTCGCGGCGCATCACACGGTGGCGCAAACCCGACGATCGAGCTCATGTGTGCGTCGTTGCTGCAGATATAATTCGACCGGACTCGTTGGCAATGTCGAAAACACCGACATCGGTCTGCACATCGCAAACAACATGCGCCTGAATCTCGATGGTCCGTCTCGGCGTCTTCTCGGTTTCTACTCTCCCCAGACTGACCCTGATCTTTCTCCAATACCTATAGTCATCTCGATCGAGCTCAATAAGCATCTGCACAGCTGGTTCGATCCGGCCGCTGGAAAGCAGCCTGATCATCGAGTCGGCTTGGCGCACTATCACGGTGATTTCTGAGCTACGCCAGAGAGTACAAAAGGCGTAGGATGTTGTAAGAGTATGCTTTTCAATCTCTCGTCGTTGATTGGCCCGAGGTCGTCATCGCGGGAAGATGCGCACGAGCCTCCTTCGCTCCTGTGTTTTGTACACGAGCCCGACTCGTGCGGTCTCACTCGGTCTCCCTTCAGTCCCTCCCGCCTAACCCCCTCCCCATACAGAGACGGTAACGCAGCTTACCGACAACATGGCGACTGCAACGCCCCCAAAGGCGCCTGCTGTCTTCGGTCAGCCCCAAGAAGAACGTCAGTCCGCGCCACCGTCGCCGTCCTCGAAACGCGGCCTCATCGGCGGTGCCAAGGCTGCCGCTTCGACTGTAGGTCTACACCTAGTCCAGGGATACATATGCATGAAGTCCGAACCGTTCTGACCATGACATGCGTTCGTAGGCTCTCCACATGGCCTCGATGGCTCTCGCCGACACCGAGCCTGTCAAGGCCGCCGAGTCGATGGTCGACGCCGGAAAAAGTCAACTCGAGCTCGTCTTTGAGCAGATCAGTCACAGGACCCTCGCGCGTGGTACGTACAGTCGATCCGGTCCCTCGTCCGGCGGCAACCGGGTTGGGTGGTCCGCGTTTCGGTCGACTCGCTCGGCTGACCACCCGGCGCCTTTTGCATCTATAGACGCGCTCAGTATGATCAAGGCTGGCGTCGAGGGCAAGTCTCCCGGCATGGACGACCGCAACATGCTCCTCGAAAAGGTGAGAACTTTGTCGGCCGCCTGACTTGAGAAGGCGTTCGCGCGCTGACTTCCTCCCTCTCGAAAGGTTATCGTTCTGCTGTACTCGCTTCCGCCCGACTCGCCTGTCGGGACGAGCCTCCAGAACCTCTTCAGTACGTCGATCCCTCGGCAAGCCGCCTGCTCCGAGTCCGGCAGAGCTCACCGTTCCGTTTCCCACCCAGTCCGCGTCCTCTGGGACGACATCCCCAAGCCGCCCGCGATGCTCGTCGGCCAGTACCAGTACCGCGAGGCGGACGGATCCAAGAACAACCCGTTCATCCCCGAGCTCGGCGCGGCCCGCCAGCCGTACGCCAGGACGACGCCGAACTTGCACCCGTTCCCGGAGAGTCTCCCTGACGTCGCCACCGTCTTCGACTCGCTCATGAGGCGTGACAAGTTTGTTCCGCACCCTTCGGGCATCTCGTCTATGCTGTTCGCCATGGTGCGTACCTCGAGCTTGGTCGTGATCTCGTTTGAAGACCGAGCTGATCCTTCTCACCCTTCCCATAGGCCGTGCTCATCACACACAGCATCTTCGTTACGGACCACGAGGACCTCAACATGAACCACGCGAGCTCGTACCTCGACCTGTCGCCGATCTACGGCAACAACCAGGCCGAGCAGGACAAGATCCGCACGCACGTCCAGGGCGAGATCTTCCCTGACGTCCTCAGCTCGAACCGCCTCTTCCTCATGTCGCCCGGCGCCGTCGCCCTCGGCCTCCTCTTCAGTCGCAACCACAACTGGATCGCCAAGAAGCTCGTCGAGGTCAACCAGAACGGCCAGTTCAAGCCGTGGAACAGCCTCAACGACAAGGAGAAGCGCCTTCAAGACCACGCCATCTTCAACCTCGCGCGCAACATCAACTGCTTCTGGTTCGAAGAGGTCATCTTCCAGGACTACATCCGCGTCATCCTCAACGTCAACCGCACGACGTCGACGTGGTCGCTGGTCCCGACGGGCGAGATCAAGGCGCTCATCGGCGGGCAGGTTCCGAGGGGCACCGGCAACCACGTCTCGGCCGAGTTCAACATTCTCTACCGCTGGCACATGGCGATCAGCGCTCAGGACACCGAGTGGCTCGAGGGCGAGGTCCGCAAGTGGACGTCGGTCCCCTTCGACCAGGTGAGCCCTTCTTTTTCCCAACTCCAGATTTTCCGGACTTGACTAACTTTCTGTCTTTCGCAACACTTCCTTTCTAGATGACGCCGGACGACCTTCGCGCGGTCTGGGACGGCATGAACAAGGAGCTCGGCGACGACCCGAGGAAGTTTACCTTTGGCGGCTTCAAGCGCACCGGCAAAGACGGAATGGGCCCGTTCCGGTGTGTCTCTCTTTCTCAAATCTGGAGTAATCATCGGTCGCTAATACCTCTTGCCCCATTCTACAGCGATGAGGACATCATCAAGACCCTCACGCACGCGACCGAGTGGGTTGCGGGAGCTTTCAAGGCGCGCGGTGAGTTCTCAGAGGGTCCATTTTCGACTGCATCCGGCAAGATCCTGACGAGAGTTCCTTCCTGCAACAGGGATTCCCGAAGTCATGCGCATCATCGACTGCGTCGGGATGGACGCCGCCCGCACCAAGTGGCGCTGCGCTTCCCTCAACGAGTACGTTCTCTTTCTTCCCTCGTGCCATGGCTCTGACTTTGGCGGGAACAGCATCACTGACCGCGACACACTCTGTCCGCCGACAGGTTCCGCGAGATGCTCGGTCTCCAGAAGTACGAGTCGTTCGAGGAATGGAACCCGAGCCCGGAGATCGCCAACACGGCGAAGCACCTCTACAGGGACATCGAGAACCTCGAGCTCTACCCGGGCTTGATGTGCGAGGAGCCGAAGCCGTCCGCTCCTGCTTCCGGACTCGCTCCGGGCTACACCATCTCGCGCGCCATCCTCAGTGACGCCGCCGCTCTCGTCCGTGGAGACCGCTTCGTGAGTCTCGCCCTCCATTCCAAGCGACCATCTCTTCCTGATACTGACTCGGCGGCGCAAAGTTCACCTACGAGGCGACCGCGGGCAGTGTCACGTCGTTCCACTACCGCGACCTGCAGCCCGACTACGAGAACGGCGCGTTCGGCGGCCAGATCGGCAAGCTCCTCATGCGCCACTTCCCCAAGGCCTACACGTACAACAGCGTCTACGCGCTCTTTCCGTTCACGACGCCGGCGGTCAACAAGCAGATCCTGACCGAGCTCGGCATCGCCCACAAGTACAACTTTACGCCTCCGGCCGAGTCGACGAGCTGGGTCGAGGTCAAGTCGTACAAGGAGGCCGAGAGGGTCTACACCGACTCGGAGTCGTTCTCGAACGTGTACGGTCCCGCCCTCGCCGAGATGACGCGCAAGAACGAATCCGGCCTGCTCAGCTACCTCTCGCTCTCGACGTCGCCCAAGTCGTCGGAAAGCTTCAGCAAGGTCATCGACGACACGTTCTACTCGGGCCAGTGGTCGACGGCGATCTACCCGGACCTCGCCAAGCTGGTCAAGAAGCACCTCGACGCGGCCGCGTGGGGTCCTTCCAAGACCGCTCGCCACACCGTCGACATCGTCGCCGACGTGATCGTGCCGGTCGTCACCGAGTTCATCGTGGACGAGTTTGGCATTCCGCTCAAGACGAAGGAGAACCCGCTCGGACTGTTCACCTCGAAGCAGCTCTACGAGGCGCTGACCGAGTGCTGGACGTTCGCCTACCTCAAGTGAGTCCTCCTTTTCCTTCGCAAGCTGGCCTTTCCATGAGCTGACGTCCCCCCTTTTGCCCTCGACAGCTTCGACCCCGGACTCGCCTTCAAGCTGCGCGACAAGGCGATGAAGGCGAGCGAGATGCTGATGGCCGTCATCGAGGCTCGTCTCCTCCAGAGTCAGGGAACTCCGGTGCGTCGGAGAGCGCTTTTCGTTTCGCTTCTCTGTCAGCTCGCTCACATGCTCCTGTACACGCTCTTATGCCAACAGTTCACGATCCACGAGCTCCTGACCGACATCAAGCACTTGTTCGAGATCGAGAGTCAGGGCGTGGTCATGTCGGACCAGGCGAGGAAGACTTGCGGCCGCGCTCTCCGCGCGACGGACCGCCCCATCGGCGAGGTCGCGGGCATCCTGACCATCGCTGCCATTCGCCTCGTCACGGCCGTCTCTGGTGAGTCTCACCGCCGCCTCCGAGGGAGACCTTTCCGAGACTTTGACACAGCCCTGATCTCCGTCACCTCCTCCTCCGCCAAACGACACAAAGACGCGGCGTGCGTCATCGACTTTTACCTCCGCGAGGAGAACAAGAAGACTCTGGACGAGCTCTGCAAGGTCGCTCGCCAGGCGCACAACTTGCTCGACGTCGCCACCATGCAGGTGAATCCGAACTCTTTCCCTTCCCTCCTCCTTCACCTAAAAGCTGACGATCCTCGAATCCTCAGCGCTTCGTCCAGGAAGCGCTCCGCCTCCGCCCTGCCGTCGCTGGCTCGGCTCGTCGCGCGCAAAGGCCGGTTCACCTCGCTGGGGCTGGCGAGGTCAAAGCTGGCCAGCTCGTCTGGATCGACGCCGCCTCCGTCAACCGCGACGCTCAAGTCTTCCCCGAGCCGGACAAGATCAACCTCGGTCGCAAGTCGGACGTGTACGCGATGAACGAGCGCATCAGCAACCTCGCCGGCCGTGAGTTCTGCTTTTCCTTTCGAGGGGAAGCCTTCTCTCCGCTAACCCCTCCACTCTTCACCAAAAACAGGCGGCGGGCAGTCGCTGAACACGGTCATGGCGTGCGCCATCTTGACCCAGCTCTGCTCGTTCGGGACGCCCGAACGCGCGCGCGGACCTGCGGGCCGACTCGGTTGCGTCGCCGGCGCCGACAACAAGTGCAACGTCTACCTCGCGCGCGACGGACCGCCGACTGCTTTCCCTTCGAGCATGACGATCACGATCACGCCCGCTTGAGTCTGTTCTGCTCCGGGAGGAGATGGATGGATGCGCTTGGAAGAGAGGTGGGTTGAGGAGGATGGTGGCGTCGTCGGAGGTGCTTTGCATGGATTGTACGCTTGTTGCTTTGGTTCTCTGGAATGTGTCTTTCGCTTTCTCTCCTCAGCTTCTATGGTTTGATACCTTGCCCGTCTATGCAATTGTGTGGCCGGAGAAAGGAGAAAAGGAGGTGAGAGTTCCTTCTTTCTCTCGGTTGTTGACCTTGTCCGTCGTGCGGACCTTGTTCTCTTCTTTTTCCTTCTTTGTGTCGAGTCTTCCGCTCTCTTTCCCTTTCTTTCGGGCTCCCTCCTAAAGGCGCTGTACTAGAATAGCGGCAGAAAGGGTGAAATTTCGAGGGATGTCGGTCGGCAGTCTAGCGGGACGCAGCGGTCAACACAAGGCATACTACGCAGTCACAAATAAGTCTATGCTAGCGAGACTCCCCCCCACAGAGAATGAACGTTTGCCAACTCGGAAATTCGAGATTGGCGGAGAGGCAGCGGATTGGCTCCGACCACAAACGCAACACTCGCTGTAAGCAGGTTCTGTGCGTAGAGCCTGATCGCGCGAGTCTGACCCTCCCTTTACACCCGCCAGTCGACCATGCAGACTGCGTTGCGAGCGAGTCGCGTCGTCCGGAAGCAACTCTCGGCGGACCCGTTCGAGTACCACGCAAAGAGCTCCGGGTTCTGGGACAAGGTCCGCAAGGCAGTCGTCGTGAACCCGTGCGTTCTCCTCGCATGTGTCGGGCGCCCCAGGCGGGACGAGCGACGGTCGCCCTCCTCCTCTTCCTCCTCGCTGACCCGCTCTCCGACTCTGCAGCAACTCGTCGACCGGTAACCCGCTCCCGATCGCGAACCGTCAGCCCGAACCTGCCTCGCGGCCCGAGCGATTCTCGGTCCCGTCGTCCAAGGCGTCCGATGTCGCCGAGAACCCCTACTTCCGCCGCGACACGAGGCGCAACTACCCCAAGACCGAGGTCGTCACCCAGCCCGAACTCGCAAAGCTCTTGATCGCCCAGGGCGGATTCGAATCGTCAGTCATCGCGCGCGGTTTTCTAATCCCCGTCCAAGAGATTCTCGTCGGAGGGACTTTTTCCGAACTGACATTGTACCCGCCGCCCCAGGCTCCCGCCCGTCTCGGCTGCCGAGGGCACCCAGTCGACCGCCATCACGGCCGACTCGCCGGCTCCGTCGCTCGCCTCGCTCTACTCGACCAACACCTCGGTCGCGACCACTTCGTTCCGCCCGCCCAAGCCTCCCGGCCTCAAGTTTGCGTAAGTCGCGGGCGGTTTTTCTGAAGAGGCGGATCACGGAGTGTCTACCGTTTCTTATACGTTGCTCCGTCGTGACCTACAGATGGAAGCCCTCGGCGGAGCAGGCCCCGTCGGACCCGAACGCCTACTTCCCGATGGTCCTGTACGACACCGCTCCCCGCGCGTAGTCGACCAGGCTCCTGCGTCTCTCTCTCTTCCTGGAATGTAGAAGTGCTCTTGCCTCTCTGTCCGCGTTTCCCCACTCGGATCAGAAGCGCCTCGTGCGGGCGAGAGAGAACTTGGGCCTCTCGCGGCGCGCGGAGAAAGAGAGAATTCCTTCCACAAGACGCAGGCAGTGGATGGCATGGTTTTATTATCACGATGAAGAGGGGACAGCATACGATATGACAAAACAGGTGGAAGGGAATGCTGAAAAATCTCTAGGCGATCGCCACCGACCAACCGAGTTGCTCAAAGCACCAAGGCGTGCCGGTCGAGGCGAGCCAACCGATCCCAACATACGCCACCACCTTGGTCAACACGTCGGCGTCCTTGTGCTCTTGCGGGACATCGCTGGAAGGAGCACCGTGGTGATGCGGCGAGGAAGCCGTCCCGCCCGATTCGGTCGCGCGGAGCTGCTCGACGCGCTGCTTTTTCGATGCCGCTGAGGCCTTGAGGTCCGTGCTACTGGACGACTTTTTCGGTCCTCCGTTTCCATTCGAGGACCGGTTCCGTAACGATCCCGCTGGACTCGAAGTAGCGGAAGAAGAAGAAGAGGAAGACGAGTTTTCGTTGGCGGACGCGATGGCTTCGGCGTCGGTGGACGGAGAGACGGCCGAGTCCTCGACGAGGGAAGGGAGGTCAAGGATCGAAGGAACGGGACTGAGCGAGAGATGGGGCGAGTACGAGTCGTCTGTCAAGAGAAGGAAAAGAGCGTCAAGGTCAGTCGAAGGGAACGGTTCCTCTCTCCACAAGGAAGGAAGGAAGGCGACCCACACTCGGTTGCGGGCTTGTAGCCTCGCCGCGGCAGTTGCAACAACGGCGAGAAGAGGCGGAACAAGGGCGGCAGGATCAGATGGCAAACGCGCTTGGCGACGATGCGCCAGACGAGAATGGTCGAGATGCCTGGCAAGAGAGGGCTTTCTGATCAATCCGGTGATCACAAACATCTCAGTAGTCCCCAGGAAGCGGCTGGAACACACCGACAAGGAGTTTGGCCAGCACGGCCGCGCACCACATCCCGAACTCGGTCGGCGAGCGCCACTCGTGACCGTACGTGGCGGTCGCGAAGCCGGCGGGAGTCCACGCTTCGCGGATCATGATCCCTGCGACGACGGAGAGGAACGCCACGGCGTCTTCGAAGCAAGGGCATTCCTCGACGGGCTGTCAGAGGAGGCGATGAATTCCCGCGGAAGCCGAATCAGTGGGCGGATTCGAAGAACGTGAGGCCAAAAAGGGAAGAGACTGACCTCGGGATGAACAGTGACCAAGAAGAGCAAGGTCGGGATCGTCACCAACGTCCCCGTCCACCGCGAATGCATGATGAGGGCGTCCATCTTGTCCGAGTAGAGGTGGTACGCGAGCCACAAGAGCGACCCAATTGTGGATCCGGCCGCGACGTCAATGATCGAGTGCTGAGCGTCATGACCAAGTCAGTCGTCGTCCTTCTACGCAGAGGGAACGTATGGGCCGCCCAGAGGCAGAGAATGGCTCACCATGCCGGTGTACAGTCGACCAAAGGTGATACTCCACGCAAAGAAGGCGGCGAATCCGACCGCGGCGGCCATGACGCTCCAATGCCCGGTCCAGTTCTGCACGACGAGCGAACCAAAGAAGAGGGCCATCGAGCAGGCGTTGGACGAGTGGGTCGACGGGAACCCGTATTCGAGGTGGTGAGTCCCCACGGAGAGGCGTTCGACGGGCGGCGAGTAGGGGCGCGGGACCGAGAGGGCATCTTTCAGGACCGAGGTGATGTGTGCGCCTGTTTTATAAGTTAGGGAGCTGCTTCAGTGTTCTCTCCTGCGAATTAAGCCTCCTACATCGAGCGAAGCGGGAGGAACCGACCTGATGCGAGCAGAATGACCAATCTGCCGAGGGCGGAGGAGAATGTTCGTTCAGGGCAGGACCTCGTGGTAGTACTTTCGAGGGAAACGCACCCTTTGCCGACTTGAGGATGTCCGAACCAGTACCACAGCGGCAAGAAGAGCATGAAGAAGCTGCGTGCGGCGGATTGGATCAACGCTCCTGTTTTCCAGCGGGCCCTATACTGGGCAGCCTGTCGCGAGGAGCAGCAGCAGCAGCTCACGTGTGAGTGCCTGCCAAGCTCGTCTTGACAAAGTACTGGTCGCGCAACGGAGTTCGCCAGTGAGTCTGTTCGAGGACGAGGGGAGTCAGCCCGCGCGTCCAACACAAGAGTCCCGGTCCGTGAGTCAAGAGCTCACCTGAATGTGTTCGAGTGCGTGCATCTCTCTTGCAAGGCGCAGCATGACGAGTTGGCGCAGTTTGAAGCGCCAGAGGGGCATCGCACTCCGGTACACTTGCTCGTCCGCGACTCCGACCGCGATCAGTTCGTCTGTCGCGGTCAGGGCAGCATCGTCGACCTGCTCCTCTTCAACGGGCTCTGCCCTCCCGTTTGCGGCTGTGATGGTCGACATTTGATGACGGCGCGTGCTGTTGCTGCAGCAGGGTCGGAACGGCGCCTCGCCCGCGCCGAAGTTTTCGCGCTGGCGGATGAGCACGACTCAGCGGAGTCGATTGGACCCGACGCTCCTGCGACGCGTTCCACCCGGTCAGGGGCGTGGGCGGTCAAGCCGAAGAGTCCGAACGACGCTTCTTCTTCGCTTTTTCACCTTTGAACAGCTGTTTGCTCTCGAGCTCCGAGTACAGTACGCTCAAGCAAGTCATCCAGAAGCTCATCAGCCGACTGATCCAGCCAGTCATTCGCAGTACCGCTCTTCACTCGCTTCGTGCTTTCGCTTTCCCACGAGTCCTCTCTTTACGTTCAGACAGCAAACATGCCGGTCGACATTACCGTCAAGGCGATTCTCTTCGACATGTGAGTCCGTATTGTTCACAGAGTGCGCTATTGCCCCCCGGCTGATCCATCCTCTGTAACAGGGACGGCACCCTGGTCGACTCGACTCCGGCGGTGAATTTCTCCTTCTTTTCCTCTCGGGCAATTTCCCAGCGTCCACTCTGCCCTCCGGTGCGCTGGAGACAACGACGGATAGCTTATTAAACATCGGATCTCTGTGAGTGCAGGTCGAAAAGACCATGGGCGACTGGTGCCACGAACAAGGGATCGAGCCGTCAGAATTCTTCCAGCACTCGCACGGTCAGTTCACGCGTACCCTTTTCGCCATTCCGAGAGTCAAAGCGTCGCTGACCTCCACGAGCTTGTTCTCGCAGGCGTTCGGACGCAGGACAACCTGAAGCGGTTCCAGCGCGTGCCCGTACCCGGATCGACTCTCTCGCCCGAAGAACTCGACGACTCGGTCAACCGCCTCGAGGCGCTGATTGCCGAGAACGGTCGCTTGATGCACGAGGCGGGCGGTAAGGGTATCGAGAGGCTGCCGGGAGCTAAGGAGCTTTTGATGGCCCTCAAGAAGGGAGGCGCGCGATGGGGCATCTGCACGAGCGGTACGTTTCTCGGGCTCAAAATTGCTCTCTGTTTTCCTTCTCAGTATTACTGTCCCCGACTTTGGCACTGACATAGATCCTCCTCGTCTCGATAGCCACCCGGATATACGCCTCTTCGGCCCTCAAGACGGGCGAGATCACCGAAGTGCCGTTCATCGTGACGGCCAACGATGTCACGCACGGCAAACCTCACCCGGAGCCGTACCTGAAGGGCATGGAAGGTGAGCGGCTCCCGACGGCACTGGTCGCGTGGCCCCGTCGCTGACGTTGGGGGCGATTCCACTGGCAGAGGCTCGCAAGATGGTCGGCGTGGCGTTCGAACCCTCGGACGTCCTCGTCGTCGAAGACGCTCCGTCGGGCCTCAAGGCTGGACTCGCAGCTGGGTGCAAGACCCTCGGAGTCGGAACCGGTCAGCCGCTCGAACGGTTCAGGACCTTCGAGGCGACGGTAAAGGCGCTCGATTTGACCAGGTTCGTCTCTCGTCTCTCCCTCCCCGGAAAACAATATCCGGTTGAGTATCGAGCGTGGTGTTAATGTATGCATCTCGTGCGCAGGGTTGAAGTCCTCTCGGCGAGCGCGGACGCGGTCACTCTCCGCATCAAGACGCTCGAGGAGGAAGAGAGCGCGTAGTTGGTCCGCTCTCCCGCGACTCTCTCTACACCCTCCCTAGACATATACAAGAAGTGTCCGTAGACTGCTCCCCCTGATGTGAATATATACTGCGCATCCTCAGGCTTTAATAAAGTGAGCGCCGTCAAATTGCCCGAAGAAGTGACGTTGCCTCGATCGAGCGCAGTCGAGACGAGCGTGCTTCTTCCGAGCTTTCGACAACTACATATATTGCTGCCTCGACCCGAGTCGAGGGTATGAGCGTCAAAGCACTGCTAGCGTGTGCACTCGCGATCGCGTCTACAGCTGGTGCTAGTCCCGTCAACCAAGTCGTGTTCGGTCAACCCGCAGCTCGTGTTGAAAGTACGCCCTTCTGCTCTCTCCCGCTCCAAAGTCCAGTGCTGTGTGCTAATGCGCTCACTACAGATGCAGGACTTCCCAAGATTCCTCGTGCGCTTTGCCCTCCAGCCCTTGGAGGGAGCCTCTGTACTGACGTCGAGGGGCATGCGCGCAGACAAAAAGTTCAACCCGCTGGATCACATGAGCGGGTGAGTAGTGCTCTCGAGTATGGACCTGCGTATGAAAGACAAGGGCTGACTCTTGAAGGAGCGCAATCCAGGATCGCCCCGTATCACGACGCTCCTCGTGCCAATATCGCTCCTCCCGACTCTTGCGCCGTCGTCGCCGCCGCTTTCCTCATCCGGCATTCTTCCATCTACGCCAACGACGACGAGTGGGAAGAGTACATGTCGCCCTTTGCCGACCGCGTCAAGCAGGCGCAGAAGAGTGGCGACCTCACCTTCCCGGACGGTTCGCCGCTCGCGTTCCTCGCCGACTGGAGTTGCCCGATCAACGACGACAACCTCGAGAAAGTCACGGAACCGGGTATCGAGGATGCGTACCAACTCGGGAAACGGTTCCGCGAGTTGTACGGCCAGCTGATGCCGCCGAAGAATCTCGGCAAAAAGGGTCACCGCCACCACGGCGGCGGCCGCGGCCGCGGCGACAAGGACTGCAAGAAGCGAAAGGACCGCAGTGCCCGCGCCCGGAGACGAGAACGTCGCGAGGCGAAAGAAATGCGGATGAAGAAGCCTAAAGTTCCCTTCAAGGTTTGGTCGGCGAGCTCTGGCCGGGACGTCGACACGAGCAAGGCCTGGGTCCGCGGTGCGTTCCCGCACTGGCAAGAAGGCAAGGATGGCGAAGGCGACTCGCAAGTCGTCAGACTCGTCGCGGTCCCGAACAAGGTGGGTCACTCTCGGCGAAAAGCCCCGCGAGTAGGCGGGCTAACCTTTGGTTGTGAACAGGACCCGAACTGGTCCAACTCGCTCACGCCGCACAAGATCTGCGACGCCTTTACGAAGGAAGCGGGCAAGCCCGAGGCGCAAGCGTGGCTCAACAGTTATGGACCGCCGATCGTCGAACGGTTGAACGGCCTCGTCAACGGGATCTCGTTCGAGTTGAACGATGTCATTGCGATGCAAATGCTGTGCGGTTATGAGACGGTGGTGAGTCGACGTGTGTGCCCCGTCTGGGGGAGGAGAGATCACCCGCCCATCCGCCGCGGCTTGGACTCGCCCTCCTGAGGGATAGTCTTCTTCGAGCTCGCGCTGACTCGCTGCCTCGAGACCAGATTTACGACAGCCGGACATCGGCATTCTGCTCGAACGCTCTCTTCCAAGATGACGAGTTCCGCTCTTTCGGCTACTGGAACGACCTGCACTACCACGCTTTCGTCGGTTACGGCTCCAAGGTCGCACCGTACCTCGGCGCCCAATGGCTCAACGTCTCGACCCACAACCTCCTCTCCGCCTATGCGCCCAAGCACCCCCACCCGGACCCGATCCCGACCACCCTGGTGGGCAAACTCGCCGCCTATTTCAAGTCAAAACTCCCCGCCCCGACCCTTCCGCCCAACGCCACCCACACGCAGCTCTTGTTCCCGTATTTCACGCACCGGGAAGAACCGCCCGTCGCGCTGGTCGCGCTCGGGTTGTGGAACACGACGACGGAGCAACTCCCGACCGACTCGATGCCCAAGGACCGGCTGTGGAAGACGTCGCACCTGCTCCCCTTCCTCGGACACGTCGCGATCGAGCGCTTGTCCTGCGACACGCCGCCGCCGCCGCAGCAACACTCGTCGTTGATCACTGCCGCCGGGGGACGCAAGCCGCGCAAGGAGGAGTACATCCGCGTCATGGTGAACGGAGCGCCGCAGCCCCTCGGAGAATGCCAAGACGGCCCCGGCGGTTCGTGCAAGATGGACGAGTTTGCGCAGTTTGTCGAGCGCCGGATGGAGCTGTACGGGGACATTCAAGGCGCCTGCAAGAAGGAGGAGGAGGCTTGATCGCGGTCCTCACTCGACTTGCAGCTCGATCTTGTCCCCGATTTCTCCTCCCACCTGTCATTCTTTTCGAGCACCGACCGGTCTTTGCGACACTGGTGAGCTCTCCCTGTAGAACTACTTCATGGACACACATCTGGAATAGAGAACAAGCTATGCTCGTCTCTGCTGCGGTCCGACCCGGTCTGATAGATTTCTGCTTCGCTCTCCTCACGTCCCACCTCTAGGCTAGCGACCGGGAGTTGCTCAAGGGTAGCGATGCTTGCAGCTCCGCCTATCTACGCAGCTCTCAAGCGGCCCGCGTATCCGCCTCCTGCTGCGTCTCCTGCTTCCGACCCTGCCCCACTCCCGCAAACAGCGGGCTCTGTGTCGACAGCCAGGCCGAGGCAGCGCGGAGAACCGCACAGGCATGCACAAGCTGTCCGAGATGCGCTCCACGAAGCACAGCGACTCGCAGATCAGATCGACGAAGCGCTCACCGTCGCCGAGCAGTCGTCGAGGGATGAAGGCATCGGCATCATCGCGAGCTTGGAGAAGAAAGGCTGGGTGCACCATACGACGACGAGCGGAGTGCGCATGTTTCACTCGGCCGCGCAGGTCCCCGTCGAAGCGCGACTCGACCGCTCGAGACCGGCCATGTCGCTCGCGAGGAGCAGCAGCAGCCATCCAAACTCGCGCGGACTGAGGGCCGACGAACCCCTTCCGTACTTTCGTGGAGAGGGATGGATCGAAGGCAGCTGGAAACGCGACGATGTCGCGTGAGTCCGCTTGGTTTGGGAGAACACGAGTCTTTAGTCCGCTCGCGAGACGAGGCTAATGCGCCCGTTTCGTGTCCGCTTACAGTGCCACAATCGTCTCGCTGGATGCGAGATCGGTGTGGGACTCGAAGCTCGAGCGAGCGCGGAGTCAAGTCATCGAGCACCTCAACGAGACCGACTCGCTGTGCCATATTCACCTCAAGAGCAGCCTCGTGTCCGATCGCGACCTCTGTCTCGTCACCTCGAGCTTAGCCGACGACCGGCCCGACAAATCGAATGTGACCTACGTGCTGAGTGCCTCGGTCGAAGACCCGCTGGTTCCACCTTCAAGCACCACCACCACCGTCCACCTAAACGCCTTTGCGCTCCGGTCCCTCTCGAGACCTCCCCACTACGAGGCACCGACTCTTTGGCCGAGCCCGAGCAGCAAGACCCGTCAGACGAACGGATCTCCGCCGACCCGTCCGGCACATCGTCGAACTCGCTCGACGGCGTCGGCGTTACATACAACGAGCAGCTTGCTCGGAACGATTCCGTTGCCGCCTGTTCCTCCTCCTCCTCCTCCTCAGTCGGAAGACAAAAGCGACGAGCCTACGTCGGCGACTCGTCCACGCCTGCTCAGCGCCCAAACGCATGTCGGTCATCCGCAGCCGCCCCCGCTCCTTCACACCCTTTCCAACTATACCTCCGCGACGAGCTCGTACGGCTATACCGGATCGATCTCGCCCAGCGAAGTCGCCGGGCCGTACCCGCCCATGCACTTTCTCACTCAGGGAACGGGTCAACTCGCTCTGCAGAAGCGGGGCGGACCGGCGCCACCCGTCTCGAACGGGCCAGGTCTCGCCGTCTCGATGTTTATCCATGCTCTTCCCGGCTACAACCTGCCGCAGACAACGGTCGACCAACTCTCGGTGCTCCTGCCACTCAACATCGCTTCCATCGGTCGATATCTCGCTACCCACGGCTTTGCCCCTTACCTATCTCGCGCGTGCGGACATCTGCACATCCGCGAAGAGTCGTTCGACACCCAATCCGGAAAGTACCGAGTCGTGTTCACCGTCTCGGCGGAGGCCCGCACCGACCCGAATCACCAAGCCCGGATCCGCTTCTTTGGCGGCTGTTTCGGACGAGGGCGCTTCCAAGTCGAGGTGCACCACGTCGATCCCAAGGCGTGGACTCTGGACTGGGATCTCCCGCCGCGACCCGAGGATGTGAACCGGTTCGACCTGCGTCGAGAAGCGGAGGAGATTGGAGGTGAAGGTTCCGGCTTATGGCGCAGCAAGGTGTCGTTGCGTCGTCCCGGGGAGGACGATCGTCCGACGGCAGAGCGTCCAACGTCGTCCAATTCGCTCTTCTCGCCGGTCGAGCGGGATGACCCGTCTGCGAGGGATCCGGCTCTGCAACCCGGTCCGCTCGGCGGTTGTACCCTCTACATCCCGACGTCCGCAACGCAGCCGTCACTACCCGTCGTCGTAACGGTCGAACGAACAACGACGGTCTCGGCAACGCTCCCACTGGCGCGGAGGCAAGGGGTATCGAATGCGCTCGCTCAAGCTGCGCAGGTCGCCCTCGATGACCATCTCTCCCTCTGCTCGAGCGTAGAAGAGCTGCTCGAATGCGGCGTCGAGGGTACGGAAGAGCGGGCAGAAGTCTGCCTCAAGGGGACGCGCTTGGTGCTCCGCGAGTTGGAGACGGCCCAGGCGCGAGAGGAAGTGAGCGCGCATGCGGCGTCGGCCGCTGCCGCCTTTGCAGCTCGCAAGAACGCTCTCCGGTCCCCACTCTCGCGATCGACGATCTTGCTCCGTGATCCGGTGCCTCGATCTCGTTCGTCGGGCGCGCCGAATTCTCGCGCTGAGCGGTCCGAGTGAGCCCGTCGCAGCCCTGTACTTCGCCCCAAACTCAGCCCGCAATGAAGACCGATTCGTTCCGGATCGACCCGGCCACGTGTCGTCGGTCTTATCTCCACGTTTCTCACTGCTCAGCTGCTGCGGAACGTCACGGGTCACGGACGTGACGGACAGAGAGGTTCGAGCGCCGTGCCCTTGTCGGACAAGACGTGATCCGACTCCATCTTCTTTCCCTTCTTCTCTTTCCTCATGGCTCGCTCAACCTACATCTCTGCCCTCGTAGGGCTCAAAGATCCAATAGCTCCTAGCCGAGATGCCTGGGACCCTGGACCGTCCCTCCTTGCCCTCGATCCGCTCTATCCCGGTTTTGGCCCAATACCTCTCGCCCACCTCCCCTCCTCGCCAGCCGATTCCTGTTCGTCAGAGGCCCCTTGCCGTGGAAAAGAAGTCGCCAACGGTGGAAGTACTCGACCTGACCGGCTCCGAAGACGCGGAAGACGCCGAAGCGAACGCGGTACCGCCACCCGACAAGGTCAGACCACCTGCGCGAGCCGGGAGGAAGCAGACTTCAAAGGCTTGCGGTCCTTGGTGAGTGTGCTGAGTCCTTCATGCTCTGCGCATCGCGAAACATCCGCCTGACGTTGGTTCCTTTCCGCTACAGCAAGGTGAGTGTCGAGAGACCCGTGTCCTCGGACATTCCGGCACCGAGCTTCTCCGGTCGCAATCCTCCGCGAATGGGTGATCTCAGGGGATCTCTGACACTACTTTCAATTCTGCCTACAGAAACTTCACGCGGAATGCGCCACTGCACGGCCTTGTCCGACGTGCGTCAAACGCGACCGAGCGCATCTCTGCGTCGATGTACCCGTACGCTCTCTTTGATCCTCGGATTTGCCGGTCAGCTGCTTACACTCAGAAGATTCATCTAGAGGCAAAAAAGCCGCGGGAACAAGGCCGACGCCAGTTGCAGCTCGAGTGCCCAACAGCAGCGGGCGCGGCGACCGGCTCTCACGAAATTTTACGCTGCGCTGCCTCCGCGTACTCCGACGACATTGTTCGCTCCCGAGCAAGCCGAACCTTCTTACGCGGCGGTACGTCACGCCCCGCAGGTAGGAGGCCGCCTCGATCCCGTCAATCCTTTTTACCCACACGTCGAGCAGGTCCCCGCAGCTCGCAGGGATTCCCACCCCTATAGGCATGTGCATCTGCCATCAGGGAACCCCCACTCGCAACCTGTTTATCATATCGCTCTTCCGAGTTTCTACCCGTATTCGCTGTTCCACCGCCACCCGCCGATGCCGATCCAATCCTGAGTTGTACACTTCCCTCCCCCTGACACCTTGCAGATCCCACCCCCTCCATCTCTATGTTCACCTTTTGCTGCTTCGTGCCGCCGCGTTTACCCGTCTTGCAGACTACGGTCGCACCTCCGCCAAGCTGTACTAGTTCTCGCCGCTCTGTACAGCGCGACGATATTTGTAGATGAGAGTATGCAGAATTGATGCACATTGGACAGATGGGATATCAGTCTCTGTCGTTGCGAAAGCGCCGCCACACCAACCCCCTACTGAGTCTCCGGCAGCAAACCTTCGACCGCGCGAACGTAATCATCCAGAGCGTCATCGGGCGGGTCAACCTGAGCACCGCGCGACTCGTGCGCCCCTCCGAGTAGCGTCAAAAGCCCATTGCCGTCGCGACCACCAGCTCGAGCCAACTCCGCAAGTCCCGACATGTCGTCGGCGAGATTGTCGGCCGCTCGCCGAGTTTGCGCTTTCGCCAGCGCGAGGATCTCGGCTTGGATCTCGTACTCGGGCGAGACGAGCAAGGAAGGTTTCGTATCGCCTGTCGAAGTCTGTGCGGAACTTTCCGTCTCGTAACTGGTTCGTTTGGATTGGACGTAGGCCTCCTTGGCGCGATGCAGAGACTCGGTGGACCAGCGTGAGCGCGTTTCGGGTTCACCGTCTCGTTCGTCGTCGCTGTCGCCGAGCTGTACAGAAGCCGCATTCCATTGCCGCTTATGGCCCCGCGACTCGGTCTGGATCTCCTCGACAACCTCGGACCGGACTTTGCCGCGCGCGAGTTGGTCCAGCTCCGTCTCGACGCCGAGCAAGAGCGCGGCTTGCAGCCTGCGGTCGCGTTCCTCCTTGCGGTCTCGCTTGACGTGCGCGAACGGCCAGCGGCTTCGAGGCGGGACGGGATTGGTCTCCTCCGGGACGAGGAAAAAGGCCGAAGTCGAGAGGAGATAGTACATGGCGTAGGCGAGGTCGGCAGACGGCGGCGGGGACTCTTCGTCGGCAGCGTCTGTTTCCGCCGTATTTGTGACCGCGTCAAGTGCGGGCGCGTGAGACTGAGTTAACTTGACGAGCGCTTCGAGAAAGCCTGTCAAAAATCGCCAAAGCGTTGTTAGCTCCGTGCACGAGAGATGGCGCTGATCGGGCAGAAGCGTACCTGGCGAGATGCGCAGGTGGAACAGCTCCATTCCTTCGCACCATGTCGCTCTCAGGATGTAGAGGGCGAGGATCGCAGCGACTTGCTGCAGCGGAGGAGTGTCCGCGTCGGGAAGTAAATTTTCTGTGAGAAGAAAAACAGAGGCTCACAATGTCAGCCTACATCAGTCAAGCAGACCGGAAGTACACCACACTGTCTGCATTTCGGCCTCACCTAAGAATGCCCTTGCGACGCTGTTCCCCCAGTCGAGGCGGATTTTACCCGCCGGACAACCGAGCAGGAGGACCCACTTCCAGCCGGTCTCGGTCCAGAGTTGCTTCATGAGTTCGATCGGCGAATGCTGGCTATCGTAGCGCGCTTCGAAATCGGCGAGGAGCGCTGCGACGTCGGCTCGAAGTGGGGTGACCCATTCTCGCGAGTCGAAGAACAAGCGCCGGACACACGCGCCGGCGCTGTGAGAGGGGCCGAGAGCAAGCGATACGGTATTTGGTACGATCCAGCGTGCGCCTGCTGCGCTCAGCGGGTCGTTGGCGGCGACAGCAGCGGCGCCTGTTGAGGCCGTCGATGAACCTCGACCTTTCGACGCCGAAGCACTCGCCTTCCCGCCGCGAGTACCCTTCTTGCGAGGCGGCATGGCGGCACTAGGTGTCTGATGGCGGGCAGCTGAGTACCGTGGCGGCGAAAGTGGAGTGATGAGAGGGAAGAGAAATTCTCGTCACCTTCGTGCACGCGCATCTTTTGAGAGCGCATGCACAGCTCTAAACTCGCCCAAACGCGATCGAGGTCAATTACTACACTGCGATAGCGACTATAACGTACTGCGCACTTTCTTGCCGCGCCTTGCCCACGGGTAGCTGTGTTTTTACCGGACCGCAAGTCAATTACAGCGCTGGGACGGGGTGGCGACGCCCGTGCAGCCCTTCAACGGCTTCCGGAGCGAACGGACAACATGGCTACTTGTACGGCAAGATTCCCACCAGTTTGAGGAGTTGCTCGGTCTCGACCGGCTCCTCGAAAGGTCGAATCCGGTCGAGTGGATCCACCTCGTCGCCTCGCTTTGGCGGTCCATACTCTTCCCGCGGAACGACAACGAAAGGCGCGGGCCTATATCCAGTGCATATAGGTCAGACAATTACCCGACGGGGGAAGGATTGCGAACGGAAGGCTCACCAATGCGTGGTGGCGAGCCGGTTCTCCCAACACCGTTTCCGGGTCGCCAGGACCTCTTCGGTCGCCATCGCACGCGGAGCGTAGCAGACATAGACGACTACCCGAAGCTGCTCGGCCGTCGGTGCGCGGTTCCAGTGGACTGTGCGCGAGTCCCACAGGATCAAGTCGCCAGGTTCGCTTTCGACTTTGACCTCTTCGACGCCCGGTTGGCGTTCGAACCATTTGACATCCTCCGGAGTGAAGGTGTAGCTGATTAACAAGCTCGGGATCAGGGTCTCTCCGATGAATCTATGTTAGAAAATGACGTGCGTGCACTCACTAGTTCAGCGCTCCCCAACTTTGATCTGCTTTGACGCCGCCAGTTTCTTCGAAGAATCGCGGCAGGAGCTTGTGGCTGCCGCGGAGGAGAACCAGTCCACCATCTTCGGGACCGCTCCGCGTGACAGCGAGCAAACCCTGCGTGAGCTCGTGCTGAAGTGGCGGCCGGCTGGAATTCGGAAGGTGTCAACTTTGCCGCACAGATGTCGCCTCGCGAGCTTCACCGGTAAGCTCACTCTGTCGGATCAGGCTGTTGATCGATATGCTGCCATGGCGCCGACAGTTCGATGTCACGCCGAGCATGAGGGCCGATTGGTAATGAGAAGTTTCTGCGGGGACCACACAGAGTCAACGTTCCGACTCTCGGACGACGCTTGGTCATAGGCGCGTACATGGCATCGAAAGAGACGAGCAGTTCGGCCGTGTTCCATAGTTCCTGAAAGGTCTCGACGACTTTCGGTTCCCTGATGAGGGATTTCGGAAAGGGCATCAGCCAGGGAGTGGTGCGGTCGGACTTGCTCCAGGCAACTCACAGGCGCGCCTCCCAGACCCATTTCTCGTGGCTGACTCCATAGTCGTTGACGAGGCCGTTAATGTTGACGGGCAAATTCGCCGTCGTCCAGGTCGATCGGTCTTGCTCGTCGAACCCGAACCTCTCCGCCCACTCGACCGCTTGCCGCGTATAGTACTCCGCTCGGTCGGGGCTCACGACGCCCTTGATGACGGCGTAGCCGTGCTCGTCCAAGTCGCGCTTCCAAGTCGACGTCGCGTCGGGCATCTCGGGCTCTGCCGCCGAGTGATCTCGTCTGGTTGATGAGAGCGAACCCCTCTCGCCCGGCCACTTGCTTGCTTGTTGCTGATGAGAAGCGCTTGACCAAACCTTATCGGATCACGCGTGGAGGTGCGAACCGGATCCCCGGACCCGGTTGACCGATCGGAAGTCGCCCGCCCGCTCTGCTTGGAGATGCAAACACAGCTTGACTGCTGCAGGCTGAACCGACCCTTGAACATCTTCCACCGCACAGCTGAGCCACATCGCCAGGTCCAGACGGCACATCGGTTCCCGGCGCAGCAGAGGGACGTCGTACTATCGTTTCCGTCGGACTCCTATCGCCCGCCTCCCCTTGCTTCCGCCGACTTTCCCCGACGATGGCGCCGACTGAACTCGATGCAAAGGCCGAAGTCCTCGCTGTGCCGCAGAACAACACGCATAGATTATGGTGGCGCGATCCCGGCCTGCGTCGGCTGGCTCCGCACCTTGTGGTGCTGCTTCTCGGCTCATTTGTCTGGTGCGTGTCTGTACAACCGGTTTTGCTCCAGCGGACATCCGTGCTGACACCACGCACTCTAGTGGCTACGATGGGAGCGTCCTCAATGCTGCCTTTGGCATCGACGACTTTCTCAGCGACATGAACGACCCCGACTCGAATAAACAGGGCCTCCTCTCGGCGGCGATCTCGCTGGGATACTTGATCGGCTTCTTCCCGTCCAGCTGGGCAGGCGACAAGTGGGGCAGGAAGTGGCCGCAGCTCGTTGGTTCGGCCATTGTTGTCGGCGCGTGCTTCATGCAGGTGTTTGCGATCAGCGGCTGGAAATGTACGTACGCCCCGGCGGCCAATCTTGGGTCCCGTAGACCTATCTGACCCCTTCTCATGATCACAGTCTTCGGCGCAAGGATCTTGATCGGATTTGGCGCAGCGTTCCCGCTCACGCTCGGCTCGACCCGTGAGTTTCGAGCTATATACGCCCTACCACCGCGCCGATGGTCACTCAACTGACACCTGCCAGCACGTTCTACTCTTGACAGACCTGTTTGAGCTCGCACATCCACGTCAGGCGGCCGAGATGGTGACGCTGTTTGCAGCGTTTTATTGGGTCGGCGCGATTTGCGCCGCGTGGTCGACGTTCGGTTCGACCTACATCGGGTCAAACTGGTCGTGGCGTCTACCGTCAATCCTACAAGGACTCGCCTCGCTCATTCAGGTGATTGCGATCGCCTGGGTGTAAGTCCCAAGCTGCTTTGACAGTGGCAAACGCGGGCTGATCACAAAACATCACCCCCCCTCGCAGTCCGGAATCTCCACGATGGCTCTGCGCTCAAGGCAGGACAGAAGAAGCGCATCGGATCGTGGCAAAATACCATGCCAACGGCGACATGGACGATGAGCTCGTGCAGACTGAAATGGCAGAGTACGGCGGACCGTGCGAAGGAAAATCGCCGACGTGCTGACTAAATTCTGCTCGGATCAGAATCACGACTGCTCTTGAGCTCGAAAAGAGCTCCGCTTTCGGCTACCTCGACTTTCTCCGCACGGCACCGAATCGACATCGCCTCTTTCTCTGCATTTGGATCGGCTTGATCGTACAATGGTGAGTCTGCAAACTCTGCATCCGGTATCGACGACTGGCTGACTTTAAGGGCTCGGCTACAGGGTTGGAAATGGTATCATTGTCGGTTGACACTGTGCTGTATCTGTTGCTTCCGCTTTGCCCGCTGACTCGCTTCGTTTCTCTCAGTCGTACTACCTCGTGCCGATCTTGCAGAGCGTCGGAATCACCAGCACAGTCCAGCAACAAGGTCTCAATGGAGGGTGCGCCTTCTCATTCCGCTCTTCGAGGAACAAAAGCCCCCTGGGAGATTCTCCTTCTGATCGCAGTAGCTTCCTTTCTGCAGGCTGCAGATCTTCAACCTGTTCGTCTCGGTCATCGGCGTCATCTACATCCAACGTATACCGCGTCGAACGCTCTGGCTCGGCTCGACCATCGCGATGCTGGTGCTCTACTCGATGTTTACGGCGGCGAGTGCCGTGTTTGACAAGACGGGCAACCGGAACGCCGGCCGTGCCGCAGTTGCGATGATTTTCCTCTACAACGGCGCATACGACCTCAGTTACTCGATCATGTACTACTCGTATGTGCTCGAGGTGCTGCCGTATCGGATGAGGACAAAAGGGATGGCGCTGTCCCTGGCGGTCGACTACGGGGTGAGTTCTTGGGCGCACCATCTTCTTTCCGAGTCGACTGCCTGAACTGATCTTGTTTCCACCTGGGATCTCTACTTATTGCAGGCTGTGAGTCACGGCTTTTCCCGCGTCGCTTCTGTTGACCGCGCGCGCACTGACGAAGAATCTTCCCTCACATCAAGCTCTTCTTCAACCAATACGTGAACCCGATTGCGTTCGGAGCGATCGGCTACCGTTACTACTACGTCTACATCGGCATGATCTTTATCTCGCTGGTCGTCATCTACTTTACGTTCCCCGAAACGCAGGGTTTGACCCGTGAGTTTCCCTTATTTGCCTTGTCAGTCATACGCCGCTCGCTTTGCTGATCATCCCCGCCTGCCACAGTCGAGCAAGCTGCGGCGGTGCTCGACGGCGGGGCCAAGGCACGAATCGAAGAGGCCGGTAAGGAGGCGGCGGTCGCGATGGACGCGAAAGAGGTCGAGGTGGAATCGCTTTGAACAGGTCGACAGCTCGTCACGCGTGATTGCGGCGCCGCGCGAGATTGTACTGCCTGAATGAAGGGGAAGACTTGGGTCATGTACAGGGTGTTCTAATATAGATATCGTCGTTGTACAGTCGTGCCTGCCTGAGTTGAATCTGAGCGAATAATCGGGCAAACTGTTTCCTGCATAGACTTGGTTTCTCCGGAGTTGGCGGGTCTACTCTAACGAGATATGACTTCGTAGAGCCTCTGGTGGAAGGACCGGATCGATGAATAGAGAATATGCTGCCAACTGCCCGGAGCTGTCTTGTCTCGACGGCCGCTGTCGTCAGTCGACAGTCTCTCAGCTCTGTCTCTCGCACTCGCTGTACCAGCGCATACACACAGCTGCATTTCAGTCTCGCCACCTTAGCCTTTCGCACCGCTTCAATCCTCGTCTCTGTCCCGCATCTGCAACTCGTCACCGTTCGCCCATCATGGTCAGTTCTCCAACTCGCTCAGGCAGACTTACGAGGCTGACCTTGACGATGTCGGTACTACACAGTCGGTTATGGAGCTCAACGGCGTGCGTACCCGTCCACTCCTCGCCTCCTATAGTGAAAGGGCTCCATCGCTGACGACGACTTGTTGCCTCGCCCCGCTTGCGTAACCCGTAACACAATCTCCTCTGCCGCTGCGTGATCGGTGTGTACAGGGTTCTTGCATCGCAATGGTCGGCAAGAACTGCGTCGCCATCGCGTGCGACCTCCGATTGGGGAACCAGGCCCTCACCGTCGCGTGCAACTTTGAAAAGGTAACAGCCGCCCCGTCGCCTCGCCGAGCAGAGAGCAGATCCCTTGCAGGGATACGTCACTGACCCATGTCGCATCTCGCCCTCACCAGGTTTTCAGCGCGACCGAACGGACCTACTTTGGCCTGCCCGGCCTCGCGAGCGACACCCTCACCGTGCGGGACAAGCTGCGGCAACGGGTCAACCTGTACGCGATGAAGGAGGAGCGCACCATCGAACCCGAGACGTTCTGCCACCTCGTCTCGAGTACCCTGTATGAGCGGAGGTGCGTTTCCTTTCCCTCTCAGTCTCTCTCTTTCCTCCTTGGAACTCTGTTGTTGGATGCTTCCCTTCAGTCGCTAGTCGAAGGCGTGCTGTGTTAGTAGCCTTGACGCGACGGTTGCTGACTCGAAGTGCTTTGTGTCACTGCGCTTTGGCTCGTGGCAGGTTTGGCCCGTATTTCGTCGAGCCGGTAGTGGCAGGTGCGACATCGTCTTTCCGGTCGAAACAAGAGCGTTCCTGACAAAGTCTGATCCTTTCAATTCGTCGCTCTGTTTCCTCAGGCCTGAACAGCAAAGACGAGCCGTTCATCGCCGCAACAGACTTAATCGGCTGTATCAACTTTGCCAAGGTGCGCCCCCCTGTCGCAGCCAGGAGGCAGACTTCAGATTCGAGCCTGATCTCTTTGTCGCCCCACAGGACTTTGTCGTCTCGGGCACCGCGTCCGAAAAGCTGTTTGGCATGGCCGAGTCGCTCTGGGAACCGGACCTGCCGGCCGAAGACCTGTTCGAGACGGTCTCGCAGACGTTGCTTAACGCCGTGGACCGCGATGCCTACTCGGGATGGGGTGCGGTGGTCTGGATCATCGAGAAGGTGCGTGTTTTGGTTCTTGGTCTTGCTGATGGAGTTGGCCTCGAAAGAGGACGGCTGTCGACGAGGCCAGCCCGCCCAAAAGCAGCCCCCTCTGACGTCTGCCAGGGGATTCCAAGAGTAAGCGAGACTGACAACGTGCTGGCTCTCGCAGGACAAGGTGACGAAGCGGTGGCTCAAGGCCCGCATGGATTAGATGCGGGTGCATTGGAGATCGTACAGGCCGTCTCTTCGTTGCGTTGCCAAGGTCCTGCCGCCGTTGCAACAACTGTTTGTACATTGCCCTTGTTTGGTGTTGCTACATATCGGTCCGTGCGAAGCGTGGAGCGTGAAGAGGTTCCGCTTGCCTTTCCAACGGGGATTCGTTTCTTGACCATACCATACTTTGACGCTAGCATAGAGGCTCGACGAGTATTGCCGTGGCTACAGTCCACTGCGAGCTCTCCCGTACACGCGGCAGTCTACTCTGTCGCTCAAGTGCTCTCTCAGACTCTTGTCCCACATTCAATTCGATTGCACCGCTTCGACCTCCGTCATCAACCTTCGCCTCGAGCTGCAGTAAGCCAAGGCAGCAAGCAACTCGGCCGACTTCGATTCGAGGCCACGATGGACCCCGCCCGCCAGCGACTCGCGCTCGGTGACTCGGACGACGAGCGTCCGTTCAAGCCCGCGTCGGCGGTCGCTGCCAACAAGATTGCGCGCTTCCAAGGCCAAGGCACCGTCCGCAAGTCCAAGTTTGAACTCGAACGCGAAGCCGAAGCGGAACGGCAGCGCAAAGAGGCAGAGGAAGCCGCCGCCGCGTACAAGGACTTTGTCGAGTCGTTCGGAGGCGACGACGAGACCGGCCCTTCCTCGTATGGAGCGCGGGGAGGCGCAGGAGGAGGAAGGGCAGTCAAGACGGTTGGGAGAGGCTTTGTCAAGGCGGGCGGCGGAGAGAAGTACAATCCGCTCGCGGACAGGCCACCACCATCAGCACCTCCGTCGTCAACCTACCAGAGTCCCTACGGAGGTTCATCAACTTCGACACATGTTTCCGCTCCGCCGGCGGGTTCGAGTGCGCCTGCGATCATCCCGACTGGTCCGAGAGCGATGACGACGACGCAGGGTCGAGGAGTCGGCGCGCCGTCGACGAGGCCGCTCGCTGCCAGCTTCATGGCAGACGACGACGAGGTGAGCGCCGCCGTCGCTTTCTTTCGAAGGTCAGCTCTTCGCTGACGTTGAACCTGTACATTAGCCACCTACGCCGGCGAAATCGAGCGCAGCGGCTGGTCGGAAGAAGCGCGCCGGCGACGACTTCCTCGAACAACTCAAGAGGTTCCTCCCGTTCCTTCCTCCCTCTCTCCCTTCCGCCTATCCGACTCCTGCGCGCTGGTCTGTGGTCTTGCGGACGGCTTATTGACTGCGCGATGCTTCCCCTCGTGGTCCGGAATCTTTTTGTCTGTGCGCGTTCGACTCGACTCGACTCGACCAAAATAAAACAGGGAGCAGGCCGCAAGGGAGGACCGGTTGAAACATACCGCTGGAAGAGGTCAGTCTTTCAGGTGCTACCGATACTAGCGAGCGGCGCTCACGACATGACACTGTTCCCTGCAGTCGGATCTTCCATTACCGCTCTCGCCGGTAAGAGCTCTCTCTTCGTCTCCCATGTTTGGCCCGCTTTGACGGTTCCTGACCCCCCGAAATACGCCAATCAGCACGCGAACACGCCCCAGTCTTGACCGGATCTTACGACACCGGCGACCCGTTGACGACCAACATCCATGTCGGCGGGTTGCCGCAAAACGTGACCGAAGAAGCGCTCGGCAAGATGTTTGCGCAGTTTGGCCCGATCGGCAGCGTCAAGGTGCGTGCGCACTTGCTGCCTCTCACAAACCATTATGCCGCTTGACACGCTCGTGCTCCCCTCCCTCGGCGCGCAGATCATGTGGCCGCGGCTCGACTCGGGTCACCTCGCATCCGTCGGTGGCCGGAAACTGGGCGGCTTTGTCGCCTATCTGCGCAGGCCAGACGCCGAGCGGGCAGCCAAAGAGATGGACGGCGTCGAGTGGGGAGACAACATCATCAAGATCAGTTGGGGGAAAGCGGTACCGGTGGCAGCGCGGGCCATGTATGGTGCGTGCGCGCCTTGCCTTGACACGCGTTCTGTTTCACGTCCGGTTCATCGAGCGGTAAGTGGGCTGACGACTTCCCCTTCTCCGCAGAACCTGAACCCGACTCGGCGTATTACCGCAACAAGGACCACGGCGGTCACCGCTCGTCGCGGCATCGATCGCGCACTCGATCTCGCTCGCGCTCCCGTTCTCCGACCGACCCGCAAGAGATCCTCCGACCGCGGAAACGCCGATCTCGTTCCCCCGAAGGAGGAGGAGGGCGCGGTGGTCGCTCGTCTCGCGGTCCGCGCGCATGGCCAGAGTTGGAGGACGGGGTCGAGGAGCAGTTCTTGGTCACGGTGGCGAAAAAAGTGCGCGACAATGGCAAGGCGTTTGAGGAGGTGTTGCGACAGCGGGAAAAGGAGAACCCGCGGTTTGCTTTCCTCGTGGACGAACAGGTTCGTCTCCTCTCACTTTTTGGGGGTCTTTGTCATCGGTGAAGGAACTGATGGCTGATTCCTTTTTGCCTTTCTGTGTGCAGCGCCCGAGCTACCATTACTTCCGCATGCTGGTCGACCCGGACTACGAGCCGCCGGTGATTGCGACCTTTGACGACGAGGTGAATCTTCGTGTCTCGGCGGGGAAGCGCACCTTAGCCGCTTGCTGACCCAATCATGGTGTTGGCAGGGAAACGCGGAGATTTATTCGTCCGACAGCGAAGAGTCTTCGGAAGACGAGCGGGTCGGCAAGGGCAAGATTGGAAAACTCGCCTTGAGACGCTTCGAGTGCTTGCTGCGCGGCCTGACCAGCTCGAGGGAAAAGATCGCGCGCGGCATGATGTTTGCGCTCGAGCATGCGGATTGCGCATCGCACGTGCGTCTCTCTACCCTCCCCCACTATCCCCCTCTCGATGTTCCTTTCTCACACTTGACTACGACAGATCGCCGACATCCTCGTGTGTTCGCTTACCATCGACTCGACGCCCGTGCCGCGCAAGCTTGCTCGACTCCACCTCGTGTCCGACATCCTGCACAACGCGGCGGCTTCGGTCCCGAACGCTTGGGTGTACCGGTCCCTCTTTGAAAAGAAACTGCCGGCCGTATTCGACCATCTCGGCGACATTTACCTGAGCTTCCCCGGTCGACTCAAAGCGGAGCAGTTCCGCGGCTTGATCGAGAAGGTGCGTCTGCAACTTCTTTCACCTTGCTCTCTCGAAAGCCCACATCGACGACGCTGATTCCATCCCTTGCCGCTTTCTCTCAGGTCATCGACGTATGGGCGAACGACTGGATGCTGTTCGAACCGGGCGTAACTGAGGATTTCAAGCGCCGACTCGCCGGTCTCGATGTTGAGGAAGGCGAGAACACCGGTACGGGCGACTCGGCGGCAGATATGGACGTCGACGCTTTCGTCTCGACGCTCCCTCCTGAAGTCGCAGCGGAGCTTCAAGGCGTCGGCGCCTCCGCGTCTCGGACGGAACCGACAGAGGACGTGACCGAGTCGGCCAAATCAGGGTTCAAGCCCAGCTTCAAAGTTGCAGCTTTCGCTCCCGCGACGACGAATGAGGAGCCCGCAGCAGCGATGGACGAGGACTTGGACGGAGCGCCGGTCGATGCCGACCTCGATGGCGCGCCTGTGGCTGACGATGTTGATGGCTCGCCCGTTGGCCAGGCTGAGGAGGACGTCGACGGCGCGCCGGTGGCTGGCGAGCCGATTGAAGAGGAAGACGTCGATGGCGCGCCGGTCGCGGACGATGTCGACGGGCAACCTTTAGACGGCGAGCCGTTGGTCGCTCCTGCAGAGACGAAGGACGATGACGGAGAGGCGATGGAGTTGGCTAGCGACGAAGACATCTTCCAGTAGCACGCAGGAGCAGAACATAGACATTTCACAGACGCAGACCAGCTGCTACGGAGTACATCGAGTGAGGAAAGTGCTGGGAGGAGATATCGAGTCGGGGGAGGGAAAAAATACGGTTATGCGCGCTCACTGTACGGACAAGGTCCTACCCGTCAGCGTGTAGCCTCGTACGTGACGAAGCAAGGGTGAGCACTCACAAAGTGTTCCTTGCGGAACGTGAAGCGTACGCTCTTGCTGTTGGCGCGTTTCGCCTTTTCCTTGAGCTCCTTGGCGAGAGCCGCCGGTCCGCAGTAAAAGACTGGAAGCATCGACATCGAGTGAGCCCCAGAGCTGGATGAGCATTCTGAGACCTGTGCTCACCTGCGACTGTTGGCCTGAGGGTGCTTTCGAGGCCAGGCAGGTAGGAGCCCTTCTCGATGCCGGACTTGAGCTTGTCAAATAGCATGGAGAAGTCGGGTCGGCCGAATTGCGTACGAGCATTCAGGCCCGTGATCGCGTCAGTACCGTCTTCTGACGTCGCATGGACCGCGATGTTGGCGAGTGTGCCGGGCGAGACTCGCTGCGTCAAGTAAAGACTGATGCGCAGGAAATCCGGATCGCTCTGAGCCTGCGGCGTTTCCGCGGTGGTCGGATGGTTTAGCTCGGAAGCGCAATCAGGGCTCGGTGTCTGAAAACCCCCTCACCTGCTCGAGTTGGCGCAGGAGCGCGGTCAACCAGCCCATGCTTTCCGTGTCTTTGACGATCCAGACGAGGTGTACGCGACGAAGCGCGCCGAGACGATTCTGCTGCTGCATGTACCTGGCGGAAGATGACCTTACTCTCAGCATTGAACCGGAAGGTAACGCCGTCCGAGGTCGTCGGCACTCTCGAACGGTGCGAAAGGTCGAGCGCACCAGATGTTCTTGAGGACCGAGGCGAACGGGGTGATGCCGATACCGGCGGCGACAAGGACGGCGACTGTGGAAGCTCTTGCACACTCAGTGCCCCTCTATTGTCAGAGCCGGACAGAGGCAGCTCTTGTCGCTCACCCTCGGCGTTGAAAACGTCTTGCGTCGGCGCTCCGAAGGGTCCGTCCACGCGGATCTCGGGCAAGCTACCTGCAGCGACCAGCGCAGCAGGCGTGACATCGTAAAGGTCGCCGGCGTCTAGGCCCTCGGCTCGGTTGCTCGCGCTCTGATCGTCGAGGTCTTTCGATTCGACTAAAGGAAGAGGCAAGATCGAAGATTTGCGAAAGCCGCTCGTAGAAAGGTTGCCGGCCAAAGCGTTCGAGCAGCCGAGCTTTTCTGCGAGCTCTCTATACGATGTAGAGTGTGTCGGTAGTGAGCTCGTGCCTCTGTAGTCTAGTCTGAAGTGAAAGCTTACTTGGTCCAGTCGCCGACTTGCCGGACGTGAATCGAGATGTAAGGGTCGTTCGGAGCCGAAGAGATCGTGAAAGGGTGCCATTGGAAGGGAGAGATCGTCGGGACGTTGAGGAAGAGCCATTGTCCAGACTTGTAGCGGAACGAAGGCTTGATGAAGCGGAGTTCGAGCGTTCCTTGCGGGTGGAGCAGAACGCTCGCTAACCTCGTCTTACGGCGTCCGCGAATCTGCACACAAGTCAACTTCGAGTATTAGTCCTCAGTCTTGCAGCTCCGGAAGTGAGCTTGACGCCCTCACCTCGCGAATGACTCGTTCAAAGAAGTAGGCGATTCCGCCCCAGATCGTCCACGTCCACGAGTTGTAGCCGAGACACTTGACTTCTTGACCGGGTAGTGCTCCGCGGACGAAGCACCCGATGGCGTGGATGTAGAGCAGGAACAGGATAAGCACGACCTGCGAGCGGTCAAGGGCGACGGCGTCAGGATGACTTTGCGCTCCCACCGGGGCTCAACGGGACGCACGAGATGATGGGTGTACCAGAAGGCCTCGTAGCTGTGCTGGCGGATCTTGGCGTGCGCGGTCGTGTAGACGAGGAGCATGAGCACGAGCATGAGGTGACCGGTCAAGCCGCCGGGTTGCGTGAACAGGATCGCCCAGGCGGCTTCTTTGCGGACTTGCGATTGTTCGACGTGGATCATGTTGACGTCTGAAAGGTCCCGGGCGGGGCAAGAGGAGCGGTGGCGACGGAGTAATCCGGAAGTTAAGAAGGTCAGCCTGCGCCCTTTCCTGCTCTCCCGCAGTCGTGCGCGGCTTCGGACAGGAGAAAACAGCCTGCTTACAGTGCGCAGTGGTGTGTACGATTGTCCAGAAGAGGAGCGAGTAGGCGATTTGGCGGTGCATCCAGACATGCTCGTCGAGGGGGATCAGCCAACCGATGACCGGACGGACGAGACGGATCACGTTGCGCAGCACTGCGGGAGGACCGGACTAGTCTCAGCACGATGTCAGGAGGTCCAAGTCTGCCGAGGTACGTACTTGGGAGCACGATGAGGAGACCGTCGATTCCGAGGCAGAGACCGGCTCCGCGCGAAACCCAGACGCTGTACTGCAGCTTGTTGAGCGCGGCGAGGCGCTGATCGTGCGCCTGCTTCTGCCAACCGTACAGGAAGACGAGCACGTGGCCGACGTAGAACCTGGGCAGGCGCAGCGGAGTGAGCGGGTCCGCTTCATTCAGGGCAGCGCACGGGACGGAAGGGGAGGCGATGGCAGCCGCACTCACAGGAGGTTCCAGACGAGCCTGCGGCCGGTGAGCTCGCTCTTGACCCGCGAAATGAACGTCATCTGTACCGCCTGGGGTCCTGCCACGGCCCAGCCCACGGGTGGTGGCGCAGCGGGCGAGCCGAAAGTTGAGCGATGCGAAGAGGGCGCCTTGCGAGGCGTGCAAAGCGGTTGGAGGGCTGAAAGAAACTATAAAGACGAATTAGAGGGCGTGTAGGTGTACCCTGAGGAGCACCTCTGACCTGCAGAGACGCGTGCAAAGGTGAGCAGGGGCAGAAATGTCAAATGGACCGTCGACTTTGGACGGGCGAGCCCGAGGACGAGCTCGTGCAACCTCGAGCGCTCGTTGTGCTTGCGCCACGAGTTAAACATTTCCACTTCAGCACGTCTACGACAGAAGGCGACCGCTTTTCCGGCGTTTTTGCGGTAGCGAACGGTTTCCGCCTCAGCACCTTCCCCTGCAAACTCGTCCCAACGCGTTCCCCGTTGGTGCAGAGGGCCGGAACCACCACCCGTCAAAGGAGGACTTTGTACAATGCAGGAAGGGGGGCGTTGCGAAGGATGCTAGTTGCAGGGAATGCGGCGAGGGAGAGAGAAGAAGAGTTCCTCAAGTGTTGGAGTCGTAGCCCATCCGCCGCCGTGCTGCTTCTGCCGCCGACTCCTGACCGGTCCGCTCGTATTTACTGCGAGCATAGAAGATATCCAGTCAGAGCGACTCTCTGGATGCAAAACCGACAAGCGACTGACCCTTCTCCGCCGTTGTGCGGCGCCTCTGAGCCACCGGGACCGTCGAAAGTCGGTTTGGGCGGGCCCTGCTGACCGGCAGGCGGCAGAGAAGAGGACCTGTGTGCGATGCCCAGTCAGCCCCTAGGTCACGACGCCGGACCGAGTGCCGGCGCACTGGGGACCGCGAGAACTCACTGCCCCTTCTCGACCTCGCCTTCTTGCTGTTTGTGCCCAAGCACGCTCTTGACTTTGCCCACAATCGTCATGCGCGGTTTCGTTTCCTGCTCAGCTAATCGTGTACAGTGCCACGAGCTGCTGCGAAGTTGGGTGAGCAAACTCACCCCCGCTTTCGGGTGCGCAGGCCGAATGGATGACGCTGCCAAGCCTCTCGGACACCGCGGCTTTAACGTGCGTCGAGGGCGACCACATGTGCATGGAACCTTACAGCGCTGGGCGCGCCTCGACAACGTCTGGAAGAATGAGCGCTCGCAAGATTGGAGATGAGAGATTGCATCATTCAAAAATATTCAAAGCTGCGCAGCCGCGGCTGTCGCGCACGATCTACCAGGCCCATGCACCTGCATCATACAACATACATCAGCGCCTTATAGTCGGTAACGGTAGTGCAAAAGAGAGAAAACTCACCAGGCTCGGAAGACAGCCAGTCCTGGTCGAGGCTTTTGTACATCCACTCGTCCGGTCTCGCCCCTGGACCGGTCCAAGTCTGCTGCTCCGTCCCCGTCATCGGCGTCGCCGTCGACGCGCTCGAGGCCGTCGTTGATCCGCTTTGGCCGCCGGCGCTGGGACCGACCGCCGCAGCAGGCGGAGATTGGTGGCCGCTCCTCGCGTCGGGGACTGCAGGCCCCGCTGCCGCAGCGGCGGATTCGTTAAAGAGGTCCCAGAGCGCGTGCGAGTCGGGCATCGGCAGGTTGAAGAGCGAAGGCGGCGACTGGACGTTCATCAAGTCGACGTTTTGCAGCGGTCCCCCTCCGACCGAGGGGATCTGCACCCCGAACGGATAAGCGGGTTGCATCCCGAACGCGGGCAAGGCCGTCGGAGTCGAGACGATACTGGCGATGGCAGTCGCGGGATCCGTCATCATCGCCGGCGTCGCAGTACCGGACGCCTTTGGCGCCTCGGCCTGCAGCAGCATGCGGATCCGCGTGCCGTGCAGAGTGGCGAGAGTCCGGCTGCGTGGAAGCAGGTAGTCTTGTGGCATTAGCGACACATCAATATATCCACACCACAATGATACGGGCGACTCACACAGAAGGACGAGCTTCGCCGACGCGGACGAGCAGCTCGGCGACGATCGCGCAAAGAAACTTGGTCTCGGGGTCGATGGATTCCGATTTGGCGCCGGCGATCTGCGGGAGCGAGCATCGCGATCAGTATGATCATGCGCTGTGGAGAAAAAAACCGCCAGAACGTACCCGCAGCAACAGGGTGGCGGCGTACCTGGAAGGCAGAGGAGGTTCGAGATCAGTCACAAACGAGATTCAGACGCCGCCGCCAGCCCAAACTCACGCGATATTGACAATGACGAGGTTGGTCGTCCACCGCAAGCTGTCGTCAGGCCAGTTGACGGCCATCTTGGCCGTCTCAAAGGCAGACCGACGACATTCCTCGAGGACGGGCATGACGGGCCCTTTGAAGCGCAGAGAGATCGAGGTGAGGATCGTCGTGTTGTGCTGAGCAATGAGGCGCACGAAAGGATCTGCAAGCGGGCGATGGGACAAGGATGTGAGCACACCCCTAGAGAGAGAGAAAAACACCCGGGGGAGTCGGAACGCACTGATATCTGGCCATTCGGACGCCCACGCGCGCAGATCCGTCCGCCACGCATCCTCAAACCCAGTACGATGTTTCGACTCGTGCCCATCATCCGAAGCTTGCAAGCTATTCGCGTGCGCGATCGCTTTCGTGTAGATCCGGTTCAAGGTCACGAGCGCGGCGATGTTGTAGTTCGGACTGTCGGGGGCGGGCTGCGCGGGCAAGTCGGGTCCTGGAGTTGAGAGCGAGAGGGTGTGGATCGAAGCGAGACGACCGGTTGATCCGCACAGCCTGCCCGTGCGAGGAAGCAGGAGCGGGGGGAATCGAATCAGTACCCGGTGGTTCATGGAAGAGGGGACAACTGGCGCGCTTACGCGATCTCGGCCACGAAGAGCAGCTTCCACGTCCATGCACGGGCGTCGTTTAACGCATCCGAAGCGCCCGGTCCGAGGGGAGTGACCGATCGGTAAAACTCGTACGTGAGCGAGTTGATCGTCTTGTGCAACTTGATCTCGGTCGCGATGCGCCTGCAGGTCGAGTTCAGAGTCGGGGGTGTCAGGGCGTGGAGACACAAAGAGGCGTTGGCAATGAGAGACTTACACTGCCTGTCCGAGCCAACTCCACCTTCGGTCGTCGCCCCAATCGCTTTCGATCGGCGTCCAGTGTCTGGTTTCCAGGGTGTTCGGGTCAATCCAAAATCCCGAATTTCCGGCCACATCCCAAAACTCACATCAGCATGAGGTAAGCCTGTACGATCTCGAGTGACTTGAGACCTTCGCTCCAGACTCGATCTGATAACCGGAGGGTGTGCTCGCGTAACCGGTCGATCCGGTCGTGCAAACCCGGAAGGTAAGAGGCCGCGATGTAGGCGATCGTGGTGGTGAGGAAAGGGGAGACGTCGCGCAGGAAGCGAGGCGTGTGCAGGTTCGGATCGAGGTGGAAAAAGAAGGGGCGCAAGGAGGAGAAGTAGCTGCGTTTTCCCAACCGGGAACGTGAGCCCTTGTTCCACTGAGAGGGCGGAAGAGCACTCGAATACTCACAAGTCGACTATTCGTTCGAGTTCAGGCAGGGTGATCATGCCGAGGTTGATGGGATCGTAAGCCGGGTCGGCATCGGACCGGAGCTGGTAAAGACCTGCGAGGTGGGGATCGCGTCTCAGCACAAGGATCCTTTATCGTTTCGGAAGCGAAAGGGTGCACACCTGTCGCAAAATACCCCGCCGCAGCGGTCCCAGCGCCTCCCCCCTCCTCCTTGGCATTCGGATCTCGGTCCGTCCGGTTCGGCAAGAACCGTTTCCCGCTCTCCTCCTCGGTGCTCTCGCTCACTTTGAGGCTCGAGATGTGCGCCAACACGGCCAACGGGGATTCGATGACGCTCTTGAGCTCGCGCGAGGTCGGGTCGTCCTCGTCCGTGCCGTCGCCGGGGGAGGTCGAGTTGGAAGAGGACGAGCGGGGATGATGAGTCCGGTACGCTTGGCCGTTCGCGGGAGCAGAGAGGTGATGATTTGCGGATGGTGGCGGCTGGGATTGTTGCAGGCGAGAGGTCGAAGCGGTCGGGATCGGATCCTCGTCGATGGACGGCAATGCGCGATCGGCGAGGAGGAGGAGAGCCTTTTCGAGATCTTCGTGGCAATTCTCGAGCAGGATTTGGTTCCTGAGATCATGGGGGTTAGTCAGTCTCTCCGATACGCCTCCAAAACCGAAAAAAGGTCTGACGACTCACGGCGTCCGTGTCCGTTTCCGGCCGCGCTTGTTGAAAACGGGGTAGGTGCATTCGAGTTTCATCTTGACGCAGCGGTCGCACGCCGGTTCCTGCTGGTTGCATTTGGCTTTCGCGGTACGACATGCTGCGCAGGCTCCACTCCTCGGCGGGGCTCCCGGTCCTTGCCTGGACGGACGCGCGTCAAAGTTGCCGGTCGAGACGAGTTGGTACAACCCTTGCAGGGACCTTTGCAGCAATGCGCGCGGGTCGCTCAACGGAGGTGGTGGTGGCGGTGGTGGTGGAGCCTGTAGGGTATCGTGGGACGTGGGCAGTTTGCCGGCGGCGCTTCCGGTCGATTGTCCGAGGGGAGAGACGGGCGAGGCAGACGACGCGGCGGCGACAAAGGAAGCGGGCGACGGGTCCTCGCCTTTGACCGAGGGGGTATCGACGCTCGCCGGGTTGGAAGCGAGGTGGTCAGGTTGGTCGGTTGATCCCGGAGACGGCTCGACGTTGCTCCGGGTTGGGGACGGCACGGCGGGCGTCGATCCGGATGCGGATGCGGACGAGGCGGCCGGAGACGGGCCCGCGAGGAAGGGCGGGATCGGGAGTCCCTGGGCGGCGTAAAAGTGCTGGAGCTGGTAGTGAGCGAGGGGATGCATGTGCGGATGCATCTGCATGGACGGGTGGATGGACGGGTTGAACCACGGGCCAAACGGCGATGGATACGCCAGAGGCTGAGGCGGCGGAGGTTGCTGATCCGACATGGCGATAGCCCTATCCGCAGGAGACGTGAGCGCTGTCTTTGCACCAGAACCGGTGACTGACTGTACGTACGTCGCAAGAGTCGACTCGTGAACCGGCGGATGGTCGATCGCAAAGCAAAGCCAAACAAGAGCGGCGAGTCGCGGTGGGAAGTTCAGCGATTCAGCATGCAGGGGCAGTAGCTTTGGCCCGGCACGAGGTCCGCCCGATCAGAGAGTCGCAGCGAGCGCAGGCGAGTCGGACGGGCTTTGAATGGAGAGATTGACAGCTTGGCGGGGAATTGAAGGAACAACCGGCCGGCCAACGAAAGAGTCCGAACTGAGGGTCACGCGTACAGAAAATCATGCCTTAACGGGTAATTCCTGACTTGAAATCATGTTTTAGATGCGCCAACTCGCGACTCTGTCTGTAGCCTGGACGACGAGTTGACCGCGCGACAAGTCCGATCGCGGTGACGCTGCTGCCAGCCTCACTCACTCACTCGCCGATTATCACTCGCAGTCAAACGCCGGAGGATGCGAGCAAGAGCAAGGATTTGGACCGCGTGCGCCTGGCTGTCCTCGACTGCCCTCGTGCACGCAGCGTGGGACTGCTCGCCGCTCACCGTCGGCGGCCATTCGTTCGATCTCTCGTCGGTCAGTCGACACAGCAGCTAGCTCTCGGAATCGCAGGACGAAAGACTGACGTCCTGATTGCAGCTCAAGGGCGTACACACGTGGGACAGAGAGTCGCAAACTCCTCCGACCGTCACAAAGGTATCCTTCTATCTCCCCCACCACACGGGGTCACCGCAGCGCTCGTCCAGCCTACTGACCATGCGAAAATTGACCCCGCACAGAATCGCTATGCGCTATCGTTATGCTCCCCGCTGCCGGACCCGTCCAGTGACGCCCCCGAGGACGACTGCCCGTCCGGAACCCGCCTCTGTCTACGTACCTTCACCTCCCGACCGGGTCTCGAGGACCGAGTCCTCAGCGTCGTGCCCATCATCACCAACGACGCAGACGCCGTCCCGTCACAGAAGGGCGACACCGACACCGCCGAAGAATGGATCTTTGAAATGGGAGGAGGCAATTACAACGGCGTCGATCAGAGGGTCAAGATTGATTTCAAGTGCGACAAGGGCGCCAAAGAGGTGCGTGCGACGGCTCAGGTTCCTGATCTAGGAGTCAAGCTGATAGGTCTCCCTGCCCGCCCGCCCGCAGACTCAGCCCTCGGTCGATGACTACGATCCGAAAGCCGGCATCCTCTACCTCTCGTGGACCACCTCGGCCGCTTGCCCGACCTCCTCGAACAACACCCCTCCACCCAATCAAGACGAAGGGAACAACAAGGACGACGACCCGCCCGAAGACGACGACGGCGAGAGCGGACGCGACCCCGTCGGGAACAGCAAAGGCCTCGGCTTCTTTGGCTGGTTCATCACCCTCTTGTTCCTCGGCTTTGCCGGCTACCTCATCCTCGGTGCGTATCACAACCGGACCACGTACGGCGCGACGGGCTGGGATATGGTCCCGCATCGCGACGTCTGGCGCGACTTGCCCTATGTCGTTTCCGACTTGTTCAAGGGTGCGCTCCTTTTCTTTCCTTCTGCTTTTCTCATCTGAGTGCTGGCTGAACTGACAGATTCCTTCTTCAGGCCGCGGAGCGAGCAGGAATGGTTATTCGGCGCTCGGGTAGAATCGCTCTTTGAGAGACACTGTATGTTTTTTCTGATTGTTTCGGGGCACTCTCCGAGCCCTTTCGAGCCGAGAGACGAGGTCCCGTGCTTCTCGACGACTGACCGTGCCGATTGGAGCGGTGCGTTCGGACCGTGCGCCCTCGATCGACGAGTGGCGGCTCGTGCCACCCGTGCTGCGAATAACTCGCGAATGCGCCTTTTTCGCCACTTGCTCATCCTGCCCGCCTCACTCAAGGCATCTCCAACAGGCTCGCAAGAACCTCTGCAGGCTACCAGGATGTACCTCGCTGGCGGAAAGATGCCGCATCTGCTCGGGACCGTCGTTTTCGCGCTTTTCACGCTCATCTTCAGCCTCTCGCCCTTCGTCTCTGCGCGCGACCTCGACGCCTGTCCGTTGGGCTACTCGTCCTGCAGCGGGATCAAGGACTATGCGCCTGTATGCTGTAAGTGGTCCGGTCCGGTCCGGTTCGATCCAGTCAAGTTCGGTCCGGGATTGAAACGCGAACGTCCTTGCTGACGAGATTTCGGCGTGCGTGCCCCAGGCCCGTCCGGCTGCGCTTGTCAGAGGTCGCAAGATGGGTTTGCCTACTGCTTGATGCCGAGTCAGATCGACAGTCGCGAGATCCCATGCTGTACGTCGTGCCTGCAGCTCCTTACGAAAGGCGAAAGACCGCCGAGCTGATGATTGCTACGGTCCCCTCTGCAGGCGTCGAAGGCTCGTTCTGCGTCCGGACCAACAACGGCTGGCCGATTTGTCCGCAACAAGGTGTCCCCGGTACTGCTCGCATCATCGACACGCCTCGTCAAGGCGGCGGCGGCGGGCGACCTCTTCCCTCGCGTCCTTCTCCTCCTCAGCTTGACCAAGTCCATCGCCCCCTCGGTTTCGAGCAAGATGCGAAAAGCGCCAACAAGGACAACGACGTCTACGACATGAGTAACGACCTCGTCCCGACCCGTGCTCGTCCTTACCTCGCGAGCCCGTGGCAACCTCTCCCGGCGAGGCCGTCCGCGACGAGCAAACTGCGCGAGTTGCGCCTCTCGCCGGACTGGGACGTCTATGCCCCGCCTCAGAAGCGCGAATACTTTTGGGAGATTGCAGAGCACCCCGGGTCGCCCGACGGTTGTGCGTTCGCTCTCTTCGTTTCCCTCCGTTGCTGCTCGACAACCTTGTGCTCATTCCTGCCCTTCCGATCGCAGACCATCGCCCTATGTTTGTCTTTACTCCTCACATTATCCTTACGGAGAGGAAAGCTGTGCATCGTCCTCGAGGTGACCGTCTTGCCCCTGCAGGCTCCTCATCAACGGTCAATTCCCCGGGCCCGTCATCGAGGTCAACAACGGTGAGTCCTGGCTTTTCGCACTCTCGGTACGCACCGACGGACGAGGGCTCACGTCTAGACTACTCTGTAGGCGATCTCGTCTTGGTTCACGTCACGAACCTCCTCGACCAACCGACGACGGTTCACTTCCACGGGCTCACGCAGAATGGCACAAACTGGGCGGACGGGCCGTCCGGCCTGACGCAGTGCCCCATCTCTCCCGGCGGGACCTACACGTACGAGTTTCCGATTACAGGCGAGCTTCAGTACGGAACCTACGTGAGTTGCGGAGCTTTTGGTGTGACTGGAAAAACGTGATGACCGACTTCTCTCTCTCCTTCTCGTGCAGTGGCACCATTCGCACCGTCGCGCGACGTACATTGACGGCATTACGGGACCCATCATCGTTCACTCGCCCCGTGATCCGCTCGTCCGCGGGCGCGATTTCGACATCGATCAGGTGCGCCGGCTCCGCCAGGACAGCTCATTCCGGTTTCCTCACACAGTTTCCACCCACGTTCGTCACAGATCATCTTTCTCCAAGACTGGTACCACGACCCGAGTGACGTGATCGTCGATGCTCTCCTCTCTCCGCAAGGCTACAACCAGGTCCGTCGTCTCTCGCTCCCTTTTTGTCGAGAGAAGCCGGTTCTGACCCCCGAACGCACAGACTTTCGTCGCACCTTCGCCTCAGTCGGGTCTCATCAACGGCGCCGGCATCTACGATTGTTCGCTCTCGCGCCGTCGAGGACAATGCGATCAGAAGTCGCAGCTCGATTTGCCGGAGCTCGTCTTCCCGCCGAACAAGCGCATCCGTTTGCGCTTCATCTACGCTGGAGCTCATCGTGAGTCGCTATGAGGGGTTGAGTCGATAGAGGTTATTGACGCCATTCGATTTGTGCAGCGGAGATGTTTGTTTCGGTGGACGGTCACACCCTCCGCGTCATCGGTACGTCGGTCGAGCAGTTTCGTCTTCCGTCCACGGAGTGAGTACTCACTGACCCTTCGGCGGCGTTCAGAGGCCGACGACTGCCCAGTATGGCCTCTAGCGGTCCACCGCATTCCGATCGTGAGTCGTCCGAAGAGTGCTGCACCCCCCCCGTCCTCGCCGCCACCGCTGATCTAGCGTTCTTTCGCGCGCACAGAACCTCGCGCAACGGTATTCAGCTATCCTCGACACTTCCACCGACTCGGTCAGCGACAGCTTTTACCTGCGCGCGCACATCAACACCGATTGCTTGGACGCTCCGTTCCCGGACCTGACGACGCAGACTCGTCTCGTCATCCGTATCGGCGAGGAAGGGCAGGACCTCGGCAAAGCGCTGCCGCGCACTCGTGATTGGAACGATCGCACAGCCGGTCCCTGTACCGACCTTGACGAACGTGAGTCCAGAGCTTCCCAGCTCGTGCCCGGTAAGCGTGCGATTGATCAGTCCTCCAACCGCGCGCAGGTCTGCTCGAGCCTCGCGTGCCAGAGAGTTTGCCCGAGTTCGCCGACATGATCCGCTATTTCAACTCGTCGCGCATCGGTCCTCTGAACGTGACGGACGAGGCTGGACTCGCTCAAGGTGTAGACGAGCTCCTCTGGACGGTCAACAACGTCACGTTGTGAGTTCGATCGTTCTTTTCTCAAGGCCGGAATCCAATCTCACAGATTTTGCTCCCTTCAGCGAGAACTTTGCCTACGAGTGAGTGGCTCCAGCATCAGAGCCTTTGGTCGTCTTTGCTGACCTCTTGCCGTGCCATCAGCCCACTTCTGCACCAGATTGTCCGAGGCGAAGACCCGTTCACCGGACGCATCGCAATCATCGAGACGCATGGAATCGGCACCGTCGACATCGTCATCCAGAACGTTGTCGGTCCACCGCATCCGTTCCACCTCCACGGTCGCCCGTTTTCAATCATCGCTCGCGGCGAAGGCTTGATCACCCCGGAGTGCGTCTTGCATCTTAGGCTCTGTCCCGCGCGTGCAACCGATACTGACAATCGACTCCGTTTTCCAGAGAGGTCGCCAGCTTGGAGGTCAACACGTTTAACCCTCTTCGGAGGGATACGCTGAGCCTGCTCCGTGACAGCTGGGTGATCATCCGCGTGGTGACCGACACGCCGGGCATCTGGGGTGAGTTGCTCGCAAGACGATTTCAACACCGACGCTGACTCGGTACACGCGCAACAGCCATACATTGCCACATCCTCTGGCATCAGTCGCAAGGACTTTTGGGCGCATTGCTCGTCCAGCGTAAGTGGGCCGAGCCGAATATGCTTAGGGCGCATTCGCTGACTGTTCTTCCTCACTCAGCCGAGGTCGTTCGGACATTCCGCATCCCTCAAGCAAACTACGATGTACGACATCACCACCTCCCGCTCTAAGGTCGAATGCTGACTCTTCTCTACAGCTCTGCCGCGGCGGCGATCCGAACATGATCGACCCTGGGCGGAAGAAGAAAAAACGCGCAGATTCGCCGGAGCAGTCCCTTGGGCGACCCGCAGCTCACCCGGCGTACAAGCAGGCTGCAGTGCTTCGGCGCCGTCATCGAGTCGGCTTCTTCTAGACTTCGGATCCGGGTATGGCTTTCATCCGCATTTGTCCTCGTTCTCGCATCTTCCGCATCTCTCGCACTCTCGCATCTCTCGCATGTTCCACTTTCAGCCCCTTTTATACACGCACCGCATTCGCATCAGAATCAGCATCAGCATCAGCATCCGCACACGCACCTTTTATCCGCACCGTATTACGCGTCCACTCTCTGGTATTTCTGCAGTCTATTCACCTGGCATTGCGTCAAGACTCACTTCCGTTCTCGATCTGCCCGCAAAGCTGGAGAGAGGAAAAACAATGCCTGTGCAGTTCTAGTCTACCCGAACTCGCGAGTAGATGATCCGCACGAACGCCCAAGTCGCGACGAAGCCGATCGTGCCCGTCACGATGGCCGACATGCCCGAGATGAAGAGGAGGTACCCGAGGAAGAGGACCTTGTTCGAGACTCCCGAGAGGTGTAACCGCGACGCCCAGTACACGAGACCGTACATAAAGATGTAGACGGCCGAAGAGGCGCCGTTGACAAACGCCCGCCACTGCCAGCGCCAATCCTCCGCGCAGAGGTGAAGGTACGCGAAGAGGACGGTCGTGAGGGCCGTCGTCATCGCGACGAGGCAGCTCGTCAAGGCGAGGAAGCCAAACGCGTAGTAGGCTTTCGCGCCAAAGAGGGACTGCATGACGAAGTAGACTTCGATGAAGCCTGCGCCGAACGGCAGCAGCCCGGCGAGGAGCGCGCTCGGGATCGGTCGCAACCACCAGTCGACGCGAGGGATCTGTCGCGGGATCGCGTTGACGCGAGTGGGGATGCCGAGAGGCTGTTATACGAGCCAAACGGGGTCAGCATCCTTGTCGTGCGGGGTTTTCCGACGAACCGACTCACTCCGCGCTTGACGCCAATCCAACCCCCGACGATCGTGAGCGGGACGTGGATGCCGAACCAGAGCAAGGCGATGGCCGCGAAGGTGCCGAACGGGACAGCGCCGGCGGAACCGAGACCGATCAGGAAGAAATTCAGGAGATGGAGGAAGGCGAAGAGAACCCTGTTCGCAGGCTAGTGTCAGTTTCTGGCACGAACAGCACGGAGAGCGGAGAAAAGGCGCCTCACGAAGGGAAGACGAGCGCGGTGTAGATGATGTTCTTCCGGATGGCGTCCCCCTTCATGGTGACGTAGAGCCGCGACGAGACGTAGCCCGCGACGAAGCCAAACAGGGTCCAACAGACCACCATCACGGTCGAGAGAGCGCCCCGGTTGCTCGGACTGAGGAAGCCGAGCAGCGCAAAGAAGAGAGTGACGCCACACATGGCGGCCATCTGCGTCCCCGTGCCGACCGTAATGCACAACCACATGCGGTACCGGGGCGCGCGAAACACCTCCCCGTGCAGAAGCTTCCAGCCCGAGTCGTCCTGAATCTGGGCGTCCGGATCGAGGTCGAGGTCGTACGCGAACCCACCCGAGAGGGCGTTGTATTTCGTGATGTCGCGGTTGAGGACGCGGAGGAGGATGGCGGCGACGACGAGGCAGAGCAGGACGCAGACGACGAGCGAGTTGACGAGCGAGAGGAGGTGGATCCGCGGCGAGCTCACGTGGAGGTAGTTGTCCCAGCGCGTCGCCCACGGGACCGAAGACTCGCGCCAGATCACGTCGTAGGTGTACGCGACGGGGCGCGATCCCGCCGCCGCCGCCGCCGCCGGATCGGAGAGGACGAACGGTTCGCGGGCGCGGCAATGAGGTTTACCATCGATGCTGCCAGCAAGGGAGTCGACACTCTGAGGCCACACGAGGACTCCGACGACGCGATTGACGCCTTCTTTTGGTCGCGGGTGGTACTCGACGACGATGGTAAAGTGGTTGTTCAGGCGGTGCTCGAACTGCAGCTCGCCGGACGATACGGTGTTGCCCTCCGCGTCGACCTGGGAGGTCGTCTCGCCGATCACGCGTCGTTCTCCGAAGGGGAACCCTGCCGAGTAGAACAGCTCGCCGTTGGCGTCTCCTCGAATTTCCGCGGCGGGCAACCCATCGACGACCCAGCGGTGTGCGTAATGACTCGCGAGGGTCTGCAAGAACCCGACCTGGTCCGGTTCGATCGTCGTCGTGCAGAGGGTCTGGCAGGTCTCGTTTCTTCGCATGCGGAGGGAGAAATCCGAGTTGTACAACCGGTCTCCGTTCAGGGCGGACCCGAGCGAGAGCGGCTGCGAGTGGAGGGATTTCGGTTTGCAGAACGGTATCCGGTCGTCGTAGGCATCGTACGTCTCGAGCCCGAACTGGCCCCAGTCGCCGTAGGAACCGAGGGCGTTGACGGTCAACTCGACGGGGTCGCCGTCTCGGTAGGATATGGGCGCTGCGCCGGGCAGATAAAAGGCCGACGCTGCAGCCGGTAGGGCGGCCAACAGCAGCCAGCGCATCGTCGTCTAGCGTGCGCGAGAGGGTGAGCAAGGTGACCAAGTGGGGTAAACGCGTCCGCTGGCTCACCACTCGCGTTGACAGCAGCTGGGGCGGTCCTTGACCCGTACAATGGAAGCGTAGAGTGTACGCGCTCTGGCGTCGAGCTTTTCGAGGTAGAACGGCGCTATAGTAATGAAGCGAGAGTCCAAGCCTTGCTCACTCTCTCTCTTGCTCTGCTTATTCACATCGACTCGCCTTGAATCGCCCTTTCTGGATAGTAGCGAGTGCACTCTCTTCCTCTTGCTATGCTTGCGGCGGAGCTCTCGCTGGTCTGGCGCTCCCGGCTTCCCAGGTCGACCGCTGGCAGTCCTCCGATCAATCCATCTGGCTGCTCGACCCTGGACTTTGGGCTGCACGATGCGTACTGCTTGGGCTTTTGTGTTACGATGCAGGCTACTCTCTACGCTTCACTCGCCGCTTTGACCGTTTCGACCTGAAGCTTTCTCTCGACCTCCGCGGACAAGCCGACGGCAAACACGAACATCTTCCCGGATGCTCCAAGCTTTCTACTATAGCGCTCGACAAGCTGAGTATGAAGCGGTTGATCTTGCTGTGCGACGGGACGCTCGAAGATGCGGATACGCAGAAGGACCCGGCACGGTACACCAACATCGCGAAACTCGCCCGCGGTCTCAAGGACCTCGACACCCGGTCGTGAGTCATCGCCCTCGCGAGTTCAAGAACGCCTAGCTGATCCAGAGAGGAGCAGCAACCCGCCGATCGAACAGATCAAGCTGTATCAGGGAGGGGTCGGCACGGAGGAAGCGACAGCTGGCGGTCTTCTCACAGTGGGTCCAACTCGGTTCATCTCCAGGCCCGCAGAGCATGCGCTGACCGCTTCATAATTGTCACAGGGCATGCTCGGGAGAGGCATGCGACGAAAGGTCAGAGCGCTGTATGACTTTCTCGCCCTCAACTGGCAGCCGGGCGACGAGGTGTGTCCCTTCCACCGATCTGCGCGGTTGGAAGCGCTCAAGCTGACTCGACGTTCAGATCTATCTGTTCGGCTTCTCGCGCGGCGCATATACCGTCCGACTCCTCTGCTCCTTGCTGGTGAGTTGTTGCTTCGTAACCCCTCGTGAACCGTCGTCTCAAACGGTCGTACCTATCCGCAACAGGACGTGATCGGCATCTTGCCGCCCGACTCGCACCTCGAGCTCTTCCCTGCACTCTTTGAAGCGCTCGATGCCCACACAGGCAAAGGCGGTCAAGACGACGTGGACGCTCAGGCGCGCTTGCAAGAGTTGATGAAACCCATCCTTCCCTTTCGGGCGGCTCAACTGGCGGCGCTGGGCAAGAGGAAGCTCGTCGAATGTCTCGGCGTCTTTGATACGGTGCGCTCTGCGGTTCCGTGAGTTGGACAGTCTCGCTGACGCGAAAACGACATGACCACCGTTCTGGCAGGTCGGCACTCGAGGCAGGCCGTCCTCTTTGCGCCTCTCGTCTCCCTTCGAGACGCGCTACAACTCGTTCGGATTCGACGAGACTCGTCTGCCGACCTGTGTCGCGCGGACCTATCACGCCCTCGCGCTCGACGAGCATCGGATCGATTACCTCCCCGTTTTGTTCCGCAAATCGAGCTACAAGACCTCCAAGCAGCCCCAAGTGCCGACGACTGAGCAGGAGCTTCTACAAGTGTGGTTCTCTGGCGCGCATTCCGACATTGGCGGGAGCTACGCCGAGAGCGATCTCGCGACCATCACGTTGTGGTGGATGGTCTCGTGCGTGCAAGATACCTTGGCGTTCGACAGCGGCTACCTCAAGCGTACCCTCGCCGCAACGCACGCACCCTCGGGACAGTACAAGCCGCACAAGTAAGCAGTGTTTCTCGCTCCATCGTCATCTCCGCCGCCTTCGCTGACGCGTGAAGCCCGCAGCTCACTTATCCCGCCTTACGTGCTCGCTAAGCGGGTCAACCGTGCATTGCCTGTCGAAAATGACAAGTGAGCCCTCTTTCGGTCTTTCGTGACGCCGAGATCTTAACGCTCGATTCTGGTGATGGCAGGCGGACCAACCAGTTCTTCCACGCTTCAATCCGCTCGCAACCCGACGCAAACCTCCGCCCCGACTTGCGCGCATACCTCGAGAGCGACCTCTTCGATCCCAAGTTGTTTGTGGAGCTGTCACCTCTCGAAGGGCAGATCAAGAGCAGCTGGCCGGTGCCGACGCTCTCGAAGAAGGAACAGAAGAAGGAGAAGCGCGCCAAGGTCTTTTCTACCGATGACTTTGAACTCGGCCAATCTCGGCCGGACAAGGACAGCGACAGCGACAGGCCGTCGTCAGTCACGAGCTTTACAGACAACGAGGACACCGACAGTGATCCGGAGCGGCCGCCGAAAGCCGCGAATGTGCAGCCCGCCGGTCGCACAGGTTCTGCTGTGGTTCCGGCCGCAACGACGGCGGCTGTGCTCGACCCACTCTCGACGCGAACGCCATCCAGGACACACAACGGTGCCTTTTCCCGGGTGCGGAGGGTGTTTGGAAGGGAGGAAAAGAAGGTCTTGTCGACGATGAAGGACCGGAACCGGTAGACACCGTCGGGGCCTAGAGGGCTTCTTTGACTTGTTTGTAGGGTAGAATGAGATTCGTTGTGTAAGCTTGAGCTAGGTATGCAAAGTGGCAAGATTTTTTCTCGCTCTCCTCGTCCCCTGGTCTCGTTCGATACCGAACTGGTCGCACGTCCACTTTCACGCGCATCGCAGTCGACCGACTGCGGAGCACACTCGTACACTTGGTCAGTGCAGAGACCGGACCCGCTCGAGAGCTGCCTTCGCGACTCTGCTGTCGTCCGCTCCTCTCGTCCCGTCATCGCGGTGATCCGCGACTCTGACGACTCTGCACCGAGACCGCACGACGCGGACATGTCAAATCCGCCGAAACGACCGCGTTCACCGGCCGTCGCTATCGATCCGTGCCTCGAAGGGCAGTACGCGAGCACCCATGCGGCGGGTCAGCCAACCGAAGGAAGCGGCAGCCAGCAGGCGAAGAAACGACGCGCAGGCAATTCACAAGCGATGACGGCGGTCGACTCGGACTATACGGACACGCTCTTGGACTTGCTGCGGCAGAACTCGGCCGGAGCGACGCCGCAGTTGGACGGGCCGGCTCTCCCCGTCGACCCGACTGCGAACGAACTCTCAGCTGGTCCGGATCGCTTGACCGAGTGTGGCGACTTTACCCAGGCTCACGACCCTCAAACGCACGCGCCGAGTACCGGTACAAGCTCAAGTGCGGATGCCGCCGCGCCGCCGACCGCAGGACCGTCCGGCGCCGGCCAATCCGGCGCATCATCGTCGACGCGCGCGAGCCCAGCGAATCTCCCGAGCCTGCCCGACACGTTCCCCGAACCTCCGGTCCCAGTCCAGGCAGAGGATGGCTCGCTTCCGGACCGCAGCGATTTTGCCGCGGGTCTCGACGCTTATGTACAAAGCCTGCACCCCATCAAGCGCAACAAGGCTCTGAGTGCGTTACCTCTACGAGCGTTCGACTTGCTCACCGCCCGAATCCGCGCTTACACACGGGCGTCTCAATCCTGCAGTGCCGCGGGAGCTGTACAGTCTCATCATCGACATCCTTCGCAAACCTCAGGATACGACGGTCGGCGACCCGCAACTTCGCTTCTGGGTCCGTCAGCGCTTCCAGCTCATGAACGGACCGGGCGATCGCTCCTGCGCTCTGCACGAAGGCAAGCGAGTCGTCCTCCGCGACGAGATCTACGACGTGATCGCCCGCGCTCACACCGAGGCTCAGCATGGCGGCCGCGACAAGACGTACAGCGTCCTGAAACGGGACTGGTCCTACGTGCCGAAGGAGACCGTGGCGACCTTTATCAGACTGTGTTCGGTGTGCAACGGCAAACGGACCAAGGAGAAGAAGCAGGCCGCGGACCGCAAGGAGAAAAAGTCGCGGGCGACGAGCGGCGGGGCCGGTCCCACCCCTTCTCAGCTACCGGAGGGGTCCGCTTCTCCCGCGATCCCGTCAACCAGCGATCTGTACGGCTTGCCAACCAACTTGTCGAACGCGCTCGGCCAGGGCCAGGCGCCGGTGCACTTTCCCAACCCCTCGTCGTCCGCTACTGCCGCCGCCGGATACTACTCCGTTCTCGACCCTTTGGGCGGCAGCGACTCGTCGTCTATGGCTCTCCCCATGCCGCCCGAGCTCGCGGCCGCGTACGGAGCTCCTCCCGCCGAAGCCGCAGGTCAGTTTGGTCCAGCGGGCGGGTCGACGTTTACCACCGCGGCCGTCGCCGCTGCCGCTGCCGCCATCCAGGCTTCCCGTCAGGCGACGCAGCAACCACCGGGCGACATTTTGTCCTCAAGCCAGCAGCAGTAGCTCGCTCAACTCCCCGTGCTTGTCCTCCACCTCGCTTTCGCCGCTTGCCACCACGCCCATACTGTTGTGTAGCTTATACGCGTCCCTATCTGTCACCTTAACGTGTTGAACTTGTCTATGATCTACTCGTGCAAAAGTCTGGGTCCTCCGATCCTGTTGTGTCAGTCGAAGCGGTCGCCCAGAACGGACGTCGCTAGCGCGGGCTCGCGATCGGACGTTTCGGAGCTGACAAGACAGTTGCAAAGACTGTGGAATACTTCAGGCTTGATTCGAAGGGAGCTCAGAATTGCTCAGAACTTGGATGAGTGCGCCGAAAACGCGCTGGACACGGGGGGAAACTAAATTGGCTGGATGTGTATGTTAGACTGGGAGCAGTGTACATGACAAGCTCGGTTGATCTAGTTGGTTATGATGTGGACCTAATACGATTCAGTGTTTAGTCCAATGTCGGCGGTTCGATCCCGCCACTGAGCAAGCTTCTCTTTTTGCGGCTGGGCCCGTTTCTTTTGGGCCTTGAGCGTGCACGTCCCGGACGCTCAGCTGAGCGTCCCCCATATCGCTCTTCAGCTGACTCAAACTTTTGCGTTAAAAGGCAATCGCGTCGCCAGCAAGCTGATTGGAGAATCACGTGCGTTGAAAACCGGTTGGCTTCGACGCGTCCGGTTTTGACGTCGCACCGTTCTTTGTCTCTTGCTTCACCAGCTTCTCTGAAGCAGAGCTGCCAGACACTTATTGAGCTCGTTCGCACTATATACGCAGGACCCCTCCATCCTCTCATCTCGACGAACCGCTCCGGACAAAGGGTCGCTGTTGGTTCATTCAAGATGGACGCCGCACGCACCCTCCTGCGCGATGTGTGGGGATACGAGGACTTCCGAGGCGTGCAAGAGCAGGTAAGCACAAGCTTGTATACGCGACGCGGCCCTCGCGAGCTGACGCGGCCGCCCGGATTCCGCAGGTCATCCATCGCTTGCTGGTCGAGGGCGAGAACACGTTGTGCTTGATGCCGACCGGAGGCGGCAAATCGCTCTGCTTCCAGGTTCCGGCTCTGGTATGTACTCCCCTTTGGAGCCGGAAAGCGAGAGACGCGCCGCTCATTCCGTACTCCGTGCAGATCCTTGACGGCCTCACTCTCGTCGTTTCGCCCTTGATCGCACTCATGAAGGATCAGCGTGACGCCCTGACGGCTCGCGGCATTGCTGCTGCCTCCCTCGACTCCAGCTTGACCCTCGAGGAAAGCTCGGCGGTTCGCCAACAGTTACGCGAGAAGAAACTCAAGATCCTCTACGTCGCGCCCGAGCGGTCAGTGCACTGATGTGCACACACTCCCGCCGGACTTCGCTGACAGCTTGATCGCTTCCCAGTCTCAACAATGAGATGTTCATCCAGATGATTGGCGAACAAGACATCTCGCTCCTGGCCGTCGAGTGCGTAGAGAGAATCTCCGACAAGAAATCCGGCAAACTGACTCTCGTGCACCCGGAACAGCGAGAGCCATTGCGTTTCCGAGTGGGGTACGCTTCTCGAGTGATGTGATCGTCGGGACTCGCCCGCTGACTGATATATGAACTGGCAGGCCCGTCTTTCCGGGCCGAGTACCTGAAAGTTAGCCGCTTCGCAAAGGAGATCGGGGCAGAACGCGTCCTCTGCTTGACAGCGACAGCCACGCCGTCGGTGGTTAAGGACATCTGTGATCCTACGAACGGTTTCGACATCGACGTCGAAGCGGGGGTGTTTTCGACCGGCGCTTTCCGACCCAAGTGAGTCTTCCTACGTGTTCAGGCTTGGTCCGGCGTACGCGCGGCTAACCAGAGCTCCGCACCACAAAACCCCCAGTCTCTCGCTCCTGATTCAACCATGCACCGGTTACAAGTCGAAAGTTTCGGCACTCGTCCCCATCTTGAAGGCCCGCGGCGACGGCGCCGCCATCGTCTACGTTACGGTTCAGAAGCACGCGGACGAACTTGCGACGGAGCTCGCCGACACGCACAAACTCGAAGCTCGCGCTTACCATGCAGGGGTGGCCGCCGACAAGCGCAAAGACGTGCAGGAATGGTTCCTTGCCGGCAACGGAATCGTCGTCGCTACGATCGCGTGAGTACTGCTCGTGTGAAGGAACGTATGCCGGACGAGCTGACAACGCGTTCATACCAGCTTTGGTATGGGCATCGACAAGCCCAACATTCGCGTGGTTGTGCACTTTGCGCTTCCGAAGACGCTCGAGAACTACAGTCAAGAGATCGGGCGAGCGGGACGAGACGGCAAGCCTTCCACCTGCGTGATGCTGTCAGTCCAAACGCCGTCTTTTCTCATCCCGATCGCCGTACTGATCCGCGATCTCCCTCGACGTCAGGCCCAGTCCCTCCGACATGCCAGTGCTTCATTCGTTCGCGCGGGCCAACACTCCCTCGCAGCGCTCGATCCGCTTGTGGCTCGACTCGGTCTTTCTCGCGCCGCTCGAGAGAGATGGCACCATCTCGGCGAACCACTACGAGCAGAGCAACACCTTCGACATCGGCGTGAGTCGCTTCGAGGCTTCGACTCGACGAGAATTCGAGACTGACTCCTCTTCTTGCTAAAGCGCAACACTCTCTCTCTTCTCTTCACGATGCTCGAGCTGCAATTCGGTCTCCTGCGGTAGGGTCTTTCAAAGTGCTCGACCGGAGAACCTCCGCACAAGCTGACAAGATACCTTCACGCCGACAGCGCCACCACTCCGTTCTACCAAGAGTACAACATCAAACCGCTCGCAACCAACCCAGCCGCCTTCCAACAGCTGATGTCCGACAAGTCACGTGAGGCCGTCGCGCTCCGCAGCAACTGGAAACCGGGCAGGACGTGGAACGCAATCGACGTCGTTGCGACGGCGGAAATGACCAACATGGAGCGGACCGACCTCGTGCGGCAGATCTCGCGCTGGGAACTGAACGGGTGGTGCGAGGTCAAGGTCAGCGGGGTCCGGATGCGGTACCGCGTCTTGAAGCAGTTGCCCGAACTCGACGAGGACATCGACGAGTTGGCGCAGAACTTGTTCAAGCAGTTGCACGACCGCGAGGAAGCGGACGTTGCGCGCCTCCGCAGCGTCGCCAAGTTTGTCCGGGGCGGCAGCTGTACGTTGTTCTTTTCCGCTCTCTCGGCCACTCTCTCTTTCGACCAGAATTTTTATGCTGACGAGGCGCTGTCGACCTTAAGGCTACGCTCACGACCTGGCCAAGTACTTTGGCGATGAAACGAGCGTTCCGGGTGGCAAGTGCGGCAAGTGCTCCGTGAGTTTTTCATCCTGTGGCTGTCGGCACAAAGTTATCCTTTCCGATTTCTCACCGTCGTATGCAACTCCCCCGCCCCAGTTCTGCCTGACTGGCCAAACGATCGCGTTCGACCCGAAGCTCGACGCCCCCTTCACCGAAAAGCAGGTCCGGTTCGTCCTCGCCGTCTGCGGCGTGCGCGACGACCCGCGCATGCTCGCTCGCCTCGCCTTTGGCGTCACTTCGCCGCGAATCACGGCCCTCGGCCTGTCGAAGCACGACATCTTTGGCTGCTGCGACACGGCCGATTTCAACCAGCTGCTCGAGCGTTTCGAGGCTGAGTGCAAGGAGAATGGGTACAAGAACAAGGCGGTGCTGGCGCCGCCGAAACCTGCCAAGGGTGGTACTCAAACCGGAGAGGGTCCTGCGGCTGCTGCGAACGGAAAGCCGGTGAAGCGGCCCGCCACGAAGGCGTCGGGGTGGGCTTCGGCTGCCAAGAAGGCAAAGAAGTGAAGGCGTGTGGTGTGTGGCGTGCGGGTGTGTGGTGTGTGGTGTGTGGCACGTGGCACATGGCGCGTGGCGTGAAGGAGGAGGGGCTTGCCGCTTGAAGTCGTAGTGCTTGTTGTTTCTACCCAATACTATGCATTTCTCCTTCCTATCTCTATCTCTATACGAATACAGTCTACAGTCTTCCCCGCCCATTCCGTGGCGATTCGCCAGTCGCTGCTGCCTCTGCCTCCTTGGCGAGTTCGTCCCGGATTTTCTGGGCGAGCAGGTCCGCCGTTTCGTCGTCGAGTTCTTCGCGGTTCTGGAACGCGAGGCCGCCTCGCCGCGGGGAGTGGCCGGCGCGGCGCGGTGCCGGGACGAGGTGGAAATGGATGTGAGGGACGACTTGGGCGTATCCTTGCTGTTGGGGGCCACCTCTTTCCCGGTCAGCGGAAGCGGAGGACATTTTCCACAGGGTGCAGCGTGCGACTGCTACTCACGTTGGAGACAATGTTCATATCCGGTTGTTCCATTGCTGCGGTGTTGTCGCCGAGTGCGGTCAGCATTTCTTTTGGAAAGGAACAAGGGGCGAAGCGGGAACACGTACCGTGACCGAGCGCGCGACACAAGCGAGGCATAGTGCGACCAAGATGCGCAGACAATTCATCGGGAAGATGCGGTCTTTGTGTATACGCGGTCAGGCGGTTCAGACCGGGTACGGTTCTCGCGCGCCCACTCACACGCGCTCATAGTGGCGTTTCGGGATCAGGAGGGTATGACCCGGGCGGATCGGATAGATGTCAAAGAAGGCAACACAGTGCTCATCCTCATAGACCTGCGATCTCTACGGGGTTAGCAAGAGACTCGTCCCGCCGAGCGGACCTTCTCAGGGCAGTCATACAGCGAGCAAGGCGCACCTTTCTTGCGGGTTCCTCGTGGGCGACGATGGCGCAAAAGATACAGTCGTCGTCCCTGTCTCCGGCGAGCTCCCTCTGCTCTACTTGCTCTCGCGAAGAAGTCGCTGCTGACGTCGGGCCGAGTGGGGCACCCGACGACGACGACGAGGACGGCTGCTGTTGCCTGTTGAGGTCCTGAGCGCGACGGGCAAAGCGGTCGATAAAGTGCGAAGTCATCGCTGTGCTCGCTGAACGTGAACACAGCAGTCGGGCGTGCGGCAATTGCAAGTCGAGGAATCGGAGCCGCGTTCCGGCTCTCTTCAGGCTCTTGGCATTCAGGCGATGCGACGTCGACAGAACGGCGCCGTTCAGGCTTCGGAGCACACGCAGAGTCCTTCAAAAACACGCGCAGTCCAGCCGTGAGTCTCTGAACTAGCCCGTAGCGCTTCGTGACGTTTCGGCTGAACGTTCCGTCAACAGCGCTGCCGCCGCCGTCTCGCGTCGCACGCTCGCCCTCGTCCTGCTGTGCATACAGAACGCGTCCGTCTCTATATTGACACGTCTCAGCCGGACCGCACGCGCCCCGGTCCTGTACAACCCCGCCGCCGCCGTCTTCACCGCTGAAATCGTCAAAGCGAGCCTCTCCCTCGTCGTACTCGCATGGCAGAGGCACACGAATGTCCGACGGAGAGGGAAACCTTCTAGCATTATCGTACAGGCCGGCGCGGCCGTTTCGGACCTGCTGCGGAATCAGCGACGCGCGCAACTGCACCTCGCCGTACCCGCCGCCCTCTACGCGCTGCAGAATACTCTCCTCGTACGCTTTCTCGGTTTTACTCTCATCTTTGTGCTGGTTAAAAACTGCGCGCTGACGAGAGCGCCCGCAACAGTATGTCGCCTTGTCGAATCTCGACGCCGCGACGTATCAGGCGACGTATCAGGTCAGTTGTCTACTCCGCGGTGCGGCGGCAACAAGACGACGCTGACTGCGCGAAGTATGCTCCTAAAACACGCGCAGCTCAAACTCCTCACGACTGCCATCTTTTCGATTCTCTTCTTCAAGCACTCGCTCTCGTCCGCCAAATGGTTCTCGCTCGTCCTCCTCACTATCGGCGTCGCCATTGTCCAACTCGACACGACCGACACGTCCGGCGGCCGCAGCAAGGCTCATCATCTCGCAGCAGCGCAAGATCCGAGGAAAGGGTTTGCGGCCATCCTGGCGGCGTGCATCAGCAGCGGACTCGCCGGCGCGTGGTTCGAGTGGGTCCTGAAACGACCCTCGGAAGAAGAAGCACCGCCTACGACCAACGGCACGGCCTCAATCAACAACGGCAGAGGAGGTGCAGGCTCCTCATCGAAACCTAGCACGAACACGACCCCCTCGCTGTGGGCGAGGAACTTGCAGCTGGCGGTCCCTTCGCTCGTGTTTTCCTTCGCGGGCGTCTTGCTCTCGCAACCGTTCCGCCAAGCCTACCAAGCTGGAGGACTCGTCGCCGTTTCTTCGGCTGTGGGATCGCTGTGGGCTGGATTTACGCCGCTCGTGTGGGCTGTGGTCCTGAATCAAGCTCTCGGCGGGCTACTCGTCGCCCTGGTGAGTCCCTTTTCTCATCCGGCGTTGTGCATTGGACCCCGCATGGTGCTTATCAATCAGAAGCGCTCGCACCAACAGGTCGTGAGGGAAGCGGACAGCGTCAGCAAAGGGTTCGCTACCAGTGTCGCCATCGTTTGTACGTCCGGACCTGCCTGTTCTCCCGAAAGCTGGCAGGGACTGACACTGCTCCTCTTACCCGCAGTATCAACACTGGCATCTGCTCTGCTCTTTGGCGTGGTGCCCGGATCCCTCTTCATGATCGGCGGCGGTCTCGTCATCTCTTCCACCGTGTTGTACTCTTTCAACCAGTCATGAACCTCGGCATCATTTGCAATACCATTCATAGAAAAGGCTCCTGTTGTTGCATCCCTATTCAACTCGCCTTGGCTACCGCGGACTGAAGACACGCTCGTCTTCGTTCTGACCTGCTGCGACCGTCAACTTCGGCGAAAGAGGCGGCAACTCGAGCGGGTCGTCGCTCGCGAGTTCGTCGTCGCTTGCCGACGCCGGGCCATCTGCATCCTCTCCCTCGTTCTCGTCTCCGAAGCCTTCCGGGAGGGGCTCGGTGAAAAGAAAGTCGATAGAGGATGAGACCGGAATGCCTGCTTTCTCGAGATAGTCGTCGTTCCTGTTGAACAGACAAAATCGAGACTCGGTCAGCTGCGACTCGCACTCCCTCGCCGCGCTCATCATGAGGACGTCCTGGAGCGGGCACATACCAAAAACGGCTAACGTGCCGCGCGCCCGAGTCACACATGATGGTGACGATCCGGCGCCCTTTCCCCCGTCGCCCCCATCTCCGTGCGAGTCGCACGCAGGCGACGAGGTTCACGGCCGAAGAAGATCCGAGGAAGAGTCCGTCGTGCAGGGCGAGGTGGCGCGACATGGCGACCGCTTCGGCGTCGGTCACTCTGTGATTCCGAAAGAGAGCCATGCGCGTTGAAAGAATCGTCAGATATGCGTTCCTGGATACTGGCAAGACCGAGTGCGTGGACTGACCGAATTGCGTCGTCGATGATCGGCAGCGCCTTTGACAGATTCTTGGTGATCCGGTTCAGTCCGATCCCCTCGACAATCTGCGGTCGTCACTGTTAGCCAGATCTCTACGCTCAAAGATACAGGAATCCTCACCGTATCAACCTGGTATCGCCTCCGCTTGCCTTCCGATTCAGTCTCGGCGTACATGACTCCGTCGTGAATCTGCATGCAAAGGGGATCATCAGCTTGCGTTCGTCCTTCCCCCAGCTCAGGATAGACATACCTTGTGATACAGTCCACTCCCTTGGGGATCTGACAGCACGATGTCACAGCTGCCCTGCGTCTTGTCTTTCAGGAATCGTCCGACGCCGGCGATCGTGCCTCCTGTCCCTGCACCACTGACGAACCCGTCCACGCGCCCGGCCGTCTGCTTCCAAATCTCGACAGCAGTCCCTTCCTCGTGCGCGACCAGGTTCGACAAGTTCTCGAACTGGTCGGCGAACAGCCCGCGTGGCGGATCTCGGTAGGTTTGGCCTGCGGACCTCGAGAGTGCTGATGACGGAGTTGTCGTCCCCGGGGTGGAAGGTCGCGTCGGCGTCGGGGTGTTGGAAGTGACGAGCAGATCGGGCGCATTCTTGCCGCCCGCGGCGATCGACATGGGCGTCGTCGCTCGAGGGGTATCGGATGGAGAATCGCCGCTCGAGTGCGCGACGACGGTCCGTTTCCCAAACTCGAGGGCGCGTCTCCGAGCGAGGTTGACGTAGTGAGATCGGTCGACGATCGATACCGGTCTGACGGGCTCGACTTCGGCACCGAGGACTTGAAGCATCTTGATCTTTTCTTTCGCCACGTCGTCAGGCAAGACAATATCTGCGAGCGAGTGAGCTCGTAAGTAAGCGCTCTCGTTGTACTTGAGCAGAAAGACATGGCGCGCATCCGGCGAGCTCTGAGCAGGGCTTACGGGCTTTGTAACCTCGCGCGCGGGCGATTCCGGCGATGGAGATACCGGTGCTGCCTGAAGTCCCTTCGAAGATACACGATTCGGTGTTGGCGTGGATCAAGCCCTCCTCTTCGGCTTGCTGGATGACTGTACGAGGAGCCGAAGTATCACTCAGTCTCGGACACACATGCGTCGAATCGCAGAGGAAATGCCGGACAGCAGATTTCTCCGCAAAGCCAACGTACTCTTGAGCGACACGCGGTCCTTGACCGATCCGAACGGGTTCAGATATTCGCATTTGCCCTGTCAGGCAAAGCAGTCGGATCAGTCCGTCGTGCGCGAGTGTACTTGCCTTTTCCGCGAGTGCGAGGTGTGCGTACCAGAATATCGACACCGAGAGCCTCGCTCAACGACTTGATCCGGATCAGAGGAGTGTTGCCTAACGACAAGTGGACCCGGGATCAGCCTGCGTTTCGATACATAGGGGCGTGTGAGACTGGTAAAGGTATCACGCACCGATCAAGCCTTCGACTCCATCGACGACTTCGTCCGCGCGGATCTCGATCGTCCTCTTCTCGGCCGCCCTCCGCAAGCTCCTCCGCCACGCGTCGAGAGCATACAGCGCGAGTCCGGTCAGCGAGAGCGAGATGGAGAAGCCGAGCGTGAAGCCGACGAGGAGCGATCGCTTTGCGCCGAGTTTCGAAGGCCGCAGGAACCACGGCAGTCCGAGCGACTCGATCGGGTGGAGTAGCCAGTATGGAAGGGACGACGAGCGGACGCCTGGTCGCATCCTTGTTGCTGCTTATTCGCTAAGGACACTGTCGTGGAAAAGTTCGATTACGTCGTTCCCAGTCGATTCGCTCTGCCGCCAAGTAGCACAGTTCTTGAGGACCAGCAGGGGCCGTAGTCAAGAGTTCGAAAGCTCCGTCGTCCCACCAAGCCGGCCGGAGTGTCCTGTGCACGACGGTAGGCAGCGGAAGATGAGAACTCGAAGAAGAGCAGCTTCCGTGTCACTGCAGCTCCTACCACGGACTTCCGATGCTACATCTCGGGCTACAGTTCCCAAGTACTCGCAATCAGGAGAGGCTGGGGAAGATCGCAATCCGGCGGCCGCGGTAAAAAGATTGCGAAGAAGAGAGAAAATGCTACGATGGAGACTTTGGTGGAAACAACAAGCTACATGAATTCGGAAACCGTCAAGGGACCGTGAGATACGTGAAAGGGAACGGGTAGAGCCAGAACTGGGATCAGGCCGGAAAGGCGCACCGGACCGGGAAGCAGTCGGCGGACGAGACGAGGAGCTAGGGCGCTTCTGCTGCCGCCGTCGTCGACGTCGAATCGGTGCGCTTCGCAGCCTTGGCCGCCTGTTCCACCGCGCGCCTTCGGCTCTGCTCCGTCGCCCTCTCCGCAGCCCACTCTCCCTCGGCCTTCCACCGCTCCTTCTCAAACTGGTCCCACTCGGTCGGGTGATCGACCCACTTTTCTTGGATCGTGCCTGCGTGCAAGGCACTCGAGAGCGGTTGGGATTGCGCAAACGTTGGGTGCGGAGCGTGTGCGTGATGGGAGGCGTGCGAGTGCGAGTGGGAATGGGAGTGAGAATGAGGAGCGGCGGTGGAGGAGGATGAGGAGGAGGGGAGTGCGGTGGTGAGCGATGGAGGGACATAGCCGAGGGCCTGATCGATTACTTGGACGAGGCGGAGCATCGAGTCCTTGTCCTGGATCAAGTGAAAAAGGTCAGCCCTGTTCACTGCTAAAGGAGGACGGGTAGTATTTTACCTCGACGGCAAGAGTCTCGAACCCGACGAGGCCAAACTCTTCGATGAGGTCGCACACGGTGCGGTTCAGTTCGGCGAAGCGGGGTGTCCGCTGATCGCGTTCGAGGAGGGGCAAGAGGTAGCTCAAGTCCTGCACCTCGGTATAGTAATCGAGGTTGAAGTCGAGGTCCTGGCCGGCCTGGCCCAAGAGGTCGATCTTGGAGAGGACGTTGACGTGCGGCAGTTCGAGTTGGAGCATGGTCCGGAGTGCGAGGAGCAAGACGGCGACGTAGCGGGACGCGTCGAGGATGTGACTCGCGTCGACGAGGTGGACGGCCGCGAGGCGGAACCCGAGTCGGGTTTGGAGCGCCGCGACGATCCGCTTCAGGCTGTCGTGGTTGGTCGAGAGTTCGACTTGGCCGGGGGTGTCAAACACGACGTACATGTCCTCCCTGCGCCATTTCGGAGGAGGAGGCCCCCCGTCCTGTTCTTCGAGATCATCCGAGTCGAAAGCGGGTCTCGGCGGCGGGTTCGCTTCGAGGTGGGACATGGCGCGGTCTAGTTGCTCGACGAGCCAATCGAGGTTGTGTTCGAGGTACTCGAGGCAGTACAGCATGGCGCCGTTCGGACCGAGGTGGTGCGCGTCGACGGCATCGGCGAGCGAGATGAGGCTGTCGATCGAGACGGCCGGTTCGTACGGCGGTTGGTTCGCGGCTGGGTCGAGGTTGACGACGAGGACGGGTCGGCCGAGCGCGGTCAGGAACTGGTACAGTCCCCAGACGTAGGTCGTCTTGCCGCTGCCGGGAGGACCGATCACGACTTGGCCGACTGGCATCCTGTCTCGCGGGCCAGTAGGGTGCGCAATGCTACAGCGCCTTTCTTATGTGCGACTGCACGCTCGCTTGTGATCTGAGCGAGAGAGTGAGAAGGGGGAGCGAGAGAATTGCTCGAGACCAAGTTCTCATCATCGTCAACGGCGGAGAGGCAATTTGTCCGCTATGCAAGCTTGATTCCAGCTATTCAGATACTCTCGTCTATTCTGCTGTAGAAAGCGACGCTTCTCCGTTTCAAATTGTAGAGTTACAGTAGTTGGCGCTCCTCGGCTCGGTTTCGCTGCTCGTGTTTTCTGGCTGCGGCCGTGGTGTGTAGCATGTGCCGGTCGAGCAATTGCTACGGTAAGTTCTAAGAGCCTGTTGCTGTATCAGTAGACGGTGGCAGACGCTCCATTAGACACCCAGCTGGGGCCGAGAACATCCCCTGGCGCAAGCCTGGCGCGACCATTACGACTTCGCAGCCTGTTCCTTGTTCTGCGGAGCGTAAGAGCCAGCAAGCGTCCGAAAGAAAGAAAAAAGAAAAAACCAGAGAGGTCGAACGTATGCGCACCGCTGCTGTAAGAAGCAGGTGAATGAAAGCGAAGTCGGCGAACGTGCTGGCGGAATGTGCACAACGGGCCAGCCTTGCCGGTGCTCACCCTGCCCCGCCAAGAGGAGTACCTGTAGCTGCTGTAGCACACAGTGTCAAGGAGGGGTTGCGCCTCAGGGGTCGATCACAGCCCCCCCGTCTCTGCCCCGGCGATTCGTCGCTTTGTGAACTGCTCGGCTGTAAGCTGATGAAGCCGTCCGCGCGTAGCCACGTCGCACGGAGGCTCGAATGCGTTGCCATGGCACAAGCAGAGCGCTCTTGGTGGAAACTGAATGCAAGTGCGAGGCGGCGAGGAAGAGGCAGCAACCGAGAGAAGAGTCGACTCGGGTAGATTAATCCGAACGGTTCTGCGTGACAAGACTATATGCGGCATAGGGAGAGCGAGCAAGTGCGTTACCCGGCAGCACAGATCACAAGGGGGCAGATATCGCAAGGATCCTCGTGCTAAGAGCGAGATTGCAGCAGCAACCACGCGGTCGGCGTTCTCGTGTCGGCTTCGGCTTCTTGGGTTGACGCGGTTCCGCAGGTCGCCGCGACGAGAGCAAGCCAGAGACTGTAGCTGTGTACAAGACTGATCCGCCGTAGATGGACATTAGAAGCGAGGGTCGAGGTGCAAGATCAGTCGTCTCCTCCACGCGGCGGCAGCCGCTTTCGAGGTTCTCTCTCGCCTGCAGAGTCGCGCCCGAGTCTTGTGTGATTGCAGAATTGCGAGCAAAAGAGCACTTCCGCTGTTCTTCTACCCCTAACCTACCCCACCCCCGTCTGGTCCCCCCGTCTTTACCTCCGTCCCAAGCACCCGCGATCATGTCGACTCAGTTGTCTGCCGCTCAGCGCATGCAGCTCGCGCACGAGCAGGCTCAACAGCAGCAAGAGCAGCAGCTCCCCATCCTGACCGAGGACCCGTTCCCCGTCCTCGTCACCGCCGACCCTTTCCCCTCCGCCTTGCCGCCTCCCGTCGCCCCTCTCGGTCCCGGTCCTGGACCTGCCGCTGCTGAACCCAAGCGCCAAGTAGACGTCTCGGACGAGTCGGCGTTCCCGTCCCTCGGCGCCCCCGTCTCGCGCAACAACGGCCACCAGCAGCAGCAGCAGCAGCAGTGGGGAGCGGCAGCCCTCCGCGCCAAGCAGGCGAGCACGCTGTCAGCCGACGGCGGTAACGCGACTCTGTCGTCCTCGCGCGCATCGACTCCGAGCCAGGATGCGGCAGCCGGCTCTTCCTCCACCGCCGCCGCCGCCGCCTTGAACTTCTACTCGACCACCGTCCAGTTGCCCAACTCGGCCATCCACATCGCTCCTCCCGCTCGCACCAACGCCGCAGGTGGACCCCGCAACCAGGGCTACTTCTCGAACGAGCGCCGCGAAGCGCCGACCACCCTCGGTGGAGTCGCCAAGGAAGTCATGCGCAAGCATGACGGTGTCCAGATCGACGCGAGCTCGAACCGCACCCTCACCACCGTCATCCTCAAGGCCCGCGGACCCGACGCCGAAGCGCGCGTCGAGCGAGCCCGGACGGAACTGCTCGCGTGGCTCGAGAAAAAGGTATCCGAGTCGGTCGAGGTCCCGAAATCGCTCCGCGCTCTCATCATCGGTTCCAAGGGTGAGCGGCTCTCTCTCTTCCCTAACGGTGATGCTGCCTACGCTCGCTCGATCGGTCGAGTAGAGGAGCAATGCTTCTCGGTTGAGCTGTGTCGCTGACCCCTTCTCCCGCCCCAGGCCGCACGCTCAAGTCGATCACCGACTCGACCGGCGCGCACATCCAGATCCCGCGCGACGACGAGCTCGAGCAACAGCAAGAGTCGACCCCGACCGCGACCGACTCGGCGGACGACGACTCGCTCGGGCCACTCATCTCGATCTCGATCTCGGGTTCGCAATCCGCCGTCGAGGCCGCGCGCGCCCAGATCCTCGCCATTGTGCGCGAACGGACCGCCAAGACGACGACTCGACTCGCCGACGTGCCGAGCGAGTTGTGGGCCCTCTTGAGTGCTCGGGTGCCGCAGATCCTCGAACGTGCGGGGGTTGTCTCCTCTACCTCCACAACGGCAGACGAGGCCGAGGTTGGAGGCGAGACGGCCGCCCCGGTCAAGGTGGATGTGCCGAGGCGCAATGCGGGCCGGAGAGGGGTCGACGTCGTCAAGGACAGTGGGGAGGAAGCCGATGCGGCCATGTCGTCGTCGTCGGCGGCGGCGGCGGGCGACAAGGACAAGGCCGTCCTGGTCAGCGGCGACAAGGACTTGGTCAAGCGCGTCGTGAGCGAGATCGAGGCAGAGTTGGCGGAACTCGTAAGTCACTACGCGCTCTACTTCGATTTTTCCCAGCCCTCGTGTTGACTCGTTTTCGCCTTCTCCCTCTCGACTCGACTCGACTCGACTTTTCTTTTTCTTTTCTTTCCATGATTCTGCCGCTACTGCTGCCAAATTTACCAATCCGCGCACGGGAAAACACTTACGCGCCTTCTTTGCGTGACTCGCTCGCTCTCCTTTGACTCGGAACCCCAATAGCGCGCGACCGTCCGTCCGGTCACGTTCCCGCTTCCGAAGCGCCAGCACCGCTTCCTCGTTGGATCGGCGATCGCAGACCGTATCCTGCGCGAGACGGGTTGCGCCGTCGAGGTTCCGGCGGCAGAGAGTCAGAGCGAGGACGTTGTTGTGCGCGGACCCGGCCGTGAGACTGTCAAGGCGATGCAGATGGTGAGTGCTGTGCCCCTTCTCGCTTCCTGAGCCGTCACCGGTCTCCTTACTGACACGGCCTTTGCGTGAGTGACAGGTCATGGACCTCGCCTCGGCCGCCCCCGTCGAATCGCTCGACTTGTTCACCGCCCACCGTGGACCGCACGACCCGCGCGAGTACGCGACCAACCTCGCGCGGTACCTGATCGTCCGGTCCCGACTGCGCCCGATCGCGCTCGCTTCCGGCACGCAGATCTACCTCCCACGTCTCGACGCCATCCCGACTTTGCCCAACGCGTACCTCGAGATTGTCGGCTCGACGGCCGAGGAAGGGACCGGTGCGCAGGGCGTCGCGCAGGCGTGTCAGGCCGTCATTGGCGAGGTTCGGAGGCTGCCGCCTTCGGTCTTTGAGACGGTCGAGATCGATTCGCTCGTGCACCGGCACTTGATCGGCCGCAAAGGGTCCAAGGTCCGCCAGTACGAGAAGGACCACTCTGTCGACGTCGTGTTCCCGCCTCCCGAGTCGGGCCGCAGCGACGTCCTCCTCGTCTACACTGGCGAGCACTTTGCCAGTCCGGAAGCCAAGGCTGCGCTCGACCAGGTCAAGGCCGCGCTCGAAGCGCTCGCGGGCGAGTTTGCCGACTTGACCACCGCGACCGTCGAGATCCCGACCACTCTGCACGGCGCCGTGATTGGTCAGGGCGGCACGACCCTGAATGCCGTCATTGGCGAGGACAAGCTCGTGCATGTCCAGTTTGGCGATTCGGACGAGGTGACGGTCCGAGGTCCGAAGGACGAGGTCGAGCGCGTCTGCAAAGAGCTCGAGCGCATCACGCTCGACGCTCGCAACGAGGAGATTGTCAACTCGCATGTGAGTCCCATGGCTCGCTTGCTTCTCTCGGAGACGGTCCCGACAAACAAACTGACTTGTTTCGCCTCGGGGCGCGCGTCCGCAGGTTATCGAATTCGAGATTCCGTCCGAGCACGTCCGTCACGTTGTCGGCAAGTCGGGAGCTGGTATCAACAAGCTTCGCGAGGAGCTTGGCGTTCGCGTCGACTTTGGCGAGCAGGCGGCCGGCAAGAAGACGGCGACGAGCAAGGTGACGATCAAGGGTCGCAAGGAGAACGCCGAAGAGGCTCAGCGCCGGATCCGCTCGCTGGCGACCCGCATGGCGGATGAGACCACCTTGTCGCTTCCCCTCCCGTCGAGCCTCGACCGTGGTTCGTTGATTGGCAAGCAGGGAACTTACCTCAAGCGGCTCGAAGAAAAGTATGACGTCCGGATCAACTTCCCGCGCGACGGTCGCAAGGCCGACGATGCCTCGTCGTCGGCGCCTTCGACCCCCTCGTCGTCCGAGATCACCATCCGCGGACCGTCCAAGGGCGCCAAGGCCGCCCAGGGCGAGCTCGTCGCTTTGATCGAGTATGAGAAGGAGCACGGCAACACGTCCGTCTTCGAGGTGCCCGTCAAGGCTCTCCCGCGCATCCTCGGCCGCGGCGGCGTTCAGATCAACCAGATCAAGGACGACACGGGCGTCGCGTCCGTCGACGTCGACCAAAAATCGCAGGAAGCGACCACTGCTACCATCACCCTCCGCGGTACCAAGTCGGCGATCAAGAAGGCTCGCGAGGCGATCGAGTCGATCGCGAACGAGGTCCAGGACGAGCTGCGCCTCGAGCTCGACATCCCTCGCGAGTACCACATGACCTTGATCGGCTCGGGCGGTTCCAACATCCGCGAGCTGATCGCTCGCTGCGGCGGCCCGTCCGACGCCCGCGCGTCCGGCAACACGGTCCGCTTCCCTCGCCAGGGAGACGAACGCCAGACCGTCACCATCACGGCGCCGTCCGCGGTCGCGACCAAGATCAAGGAGGCGCTGGAGGCCGAAGTCGCCTCGCTCGCTTCCCGCGTCACTTGGGGCGTCGTCGTGCCGAACCAGAACCACGCCGCCGTCATCGGCAAGGGCGCGCAGTCGCTGCGCGACCTGCAGCGCAAGCACGGTGTCAAGGTGATCATGCCCGGCTGGGACGAGTACGCGACGTCCGCCGCGCCGGAGAACCAGGACGAGCTCGCCGAGGCGGACGAGCGCGATATCGTCAAGGTGCTCGGTCCCAAGGAGGCCGTGATTGCCGCGGCTGCCGACCTGCAGGCTGTCAAGGGACGCGGCGTCGCCTCCGGGGCGAGCACCCCGGCTGCCCACAGCGTCGAGGTGATCGTCCCGAGGCGGCTCCACGCCCACGTCGCTCAGGGCGGCCGATTCTTCCGTTCGCTCCCGTCGGGCACTCGCGTCTCCCACCGCGGAGTCAAGCCGCCTTCGTCTGCGCTCAAGTCGCGGAAACCGCCGGCGCCTCCTGCCGCGAACGGCACTCCGGCTCTGGCCGGTCGCATCGATGACGAGGTCGACGCTTCGAACGGTGTCGGCGAGGAGACTGGCCTTCAGTTCCAGCTTGTCCCGTTGCTTGACTCGGCGGACGCGACCGGTGAAGACGCCGACGAGACCATCCCCTGGGTCGTCGAGAGCCGTTCGCAGGAGGACGCCGAGCAAGTCGCCGAGGAGATCCGCCGGACACTCGCCAAGGCGCAGGAAGCCTCGCACGTCGGTTGGGTCACTGTCCCTCAGGGTCTGATGCCCCGGATCGTCGGCCGCGGTGGAGCCGGCCTCGACCGCTTGCGCGCGACGGGCGTCGACGTCGAGGTCGTTGGCAAGCGCGACGCGAACCAGCTCACCCTGACTGGCTCGCCGAGCGCCATCGATGCCGCCTACGACATCATTCGCGAGCTGAACGCGCCTCGCCCGCCCCGCCGGCAACGCGACCAGGACTACGAGAACGACTACTAAAAGCTTTCGCAACTCTTGTCTGGACCTCCCCTCTGTCTGTGACTGCACCCGCATCCATCGTTCACCTTCCCAACAGCAGCATTCTAGGTTTTATTCTTTCATCGCCGGTTTGACCGGCAGCCGTTCCTTCTTGTTTGTTCCCCTTATTCTCCTCTGCAAACGGTAGGCATTCCACATCGAAACGCAAAAGTTGTTCGCAGTTCACTCTTTTCGGGGTCCATTGAGAACTCCGCGAGAAATGGCGAGGCGATATATGAGCAGAACAGCCTGCTCTCCCGGTGCAAAAGAAAAGGGTTGGACCCTTTTTCGGGGAGGCAAAAGAAGATGCTTGCTCAGTGGCGGGATCGAACCGCCGACATTGGACTAAACACTGAGTCGTATTAGGTCCACATCATAACCAACTAGATCAACCGAGCTTGTTATGTTAGCCGGCGCGTTCTTGCATTTCTAAGCACTGAAATAGTTTTCCTAGATGCTCTCGCTTCGAATTCGTCTTTTCTCAGCTCCTGCCTTCAAGCGGGCCAATACGGGGTGGAAAACCTGTCTACAGGTGAAGCTCCGGCCTCTCCGTGTGCAATTTGAGAAACTCTGCGCTCAAGTCGCTCGAAAGCTCACTACCTCGAGCGCTCTGTCGGCTGCTTTACTCGGGATCAGATAGAGGCGCCTGACAACAACTATACAGCTCGCGATCTGCCTACAGCTCACCAATCTGCTGCATGTAATCGATCTCCTCTGGCATGGACTCCTCAATCGAAGGCTCCGGCTGGACCTTCCAGCCCCACGCGTGCAGCCACTCCGACTTGCTGCGAGACTGCGTGCCGGTCTCGGTCTCGGTCGATCCCTCCTTCTCTTCGGTCATCTCGCCCTTGACAAGGTTGCGCTCCTTCAGAAGCTTGTCGAGCAAGACTCCGAGCGGTCCCCACCGGTGCGAGCCGGTCTCGGCGATGATGTAGAGCGGTCCGGCGGTCTCGTCGGTGTCTTCAAGGTGGGCGAGCAAGGTTTGGTACGCCCGAACGAGATTGCGAATCTGCGGCGAGCGACTTCATGTGAGCGCGCGCTCGTCACGAGGTTGCGGCGACAAAGGTGCTCAACTCACGTGAATGTTGTTCCAGAAGTTTTGCGGACCGCTGCAGATACAACGCCAGAATTGTTAGTCGCGCCTTCTCGAGCGAGAGAACCGAAAAGGAACGCACTGGTTGATGACATGACCTTCCCTCACCGCTTCCTTTGCCCAACCGGGAATCTGGATCGAGCGACGGTTGAAGGGACCGGTTCCGAGACCGTAGATGCAGGGCGGCAGAATGATCGACACCTTGGCGTGGATCCGCTTCTCCTCGACGGCGTGCTTGATGGTCAAGTCGATCTCGCGGTGGGGTGCGTGGTCCGGAATCAGGGTGTCGAATTTGGCCTGGTCCTTGTCGTTGAAACAGACCTCGTCGGGGTGAGTCGGAACGGTGAGCACTCCGGCTGCGAAGTGAGTGCAGGGTCAGTGGGCCGTAAGCGAGAGCTCACGTCCGCGCCGACTCACTCCCAGAGGTATGAATATAGATTGCGCGCGGCTTGGACTTGTCGCGCTTTTCGAGTCCCTTCAAGATGGACTTGACGGAAGGGAGGTCATCGGCCGTCGCAATGTGCATGATGATCTGTGTGCGAAGGGTGTGAGTACCTTTTCGCTGCGAAAGAAGTGTCGGGACGAGACTGGTCGCGCACATCGCTCCGCTCCGCCTCCTTCGAGATCACGTCGTCGCTGGCGAGCTCGCCCATCACGGAGCGGACGCCGAGTTCCTCCAGCTTCTTTGCCTTCTTTTCGTCACGGCACAGCGCTGAGATCTCGTAGCGGTCCTTCTCTTGACGCAGTGCCTCGAGCACCGAGCCGCCGATGAAGCCCGTTCCAAGGATGAACACGCTCTTGGTCATCTTGTCGTGTCGTCGGGCGTCGAGTCGTGGATATGGCGCAAGTGTAGTATGGATATGGTGTAAGGTAAGCGTAGGAACAGGCCTCAGTGTCGACGCCTCCACTTCGGCGCGACTTGATGTCATCAACTCGGAAGAAACTTCAGCTGCAGCGCTTCGTCTGCGACCTTCTCAACTCGAGCGACGCCACCGAACGGTTTCAAGCGCTAGTACAGCTTTCCCTTCCATTCTTGCAAGCTCGTCTTCTTGTGGGCTTATTTGCGACTCTCGCAAGCGATAGACGCTGTGAGAGCGATCGTAGAGAAGACGGAACGGGGAAGAACGAGTGAGTACTGAGTTTTTCGACAACTTTGACTGGCGAATCACGACGCTAGTCTACGGTTGTACGAGGCCATTAAGAACAATGTTGAACAATGATCAGAGGAGGAGGCAGGCTGTGGCGACACCCTTCAGTACTGGCACAATCGGTCGCTTTAAGACTCGTCAAGCGCATGCTCTCCAGGTTTAGTCGGAGGGCGTACTCTCCCTTCCTGGGTGATAACCGGAGTTCATGATCCGGTGCCACAACTCTCCTGTAGCGCACCAACCTCCTCCGCCAACGCAAGCGCTTTTCGCAGCCCGTCGAATGTCGCTAAAGACCGTCGGCGGTCTCAGCGAGCTCGAGTCCCGCTGCAGTCGCACGCAGCCCTGGGTTTTGGGCGACAGCTTGTACACAGTCAATTTAGCATCGTCCATAGTACTCGCACTCAGGGCCTCTTCAGGGCCTCTTCTCGCCCGCATCTCTCGTAGCCGTGCATCACGAAGAGGGTGGACATCGATTTATCTCGTTACAACCAGAATTACGAATCGGAACAACAGTGAGAGCGTGTGCATAGATGCATAGGACCGAGCGATTACTAGCAAGTATTCGGTTTGATGGTGGAAGAGCTGGAGCACGCGCCGCGAGACAGCTGGAATTGGCCACCTTACGACTTGGTCGATCCCATGCCGTTCATGTCGCGGTAAACGGTCTCCCGCGTGACGGCGCGACTGATGGTCGGGAATCCTCGGCTCTCGTTGAGCATGCTGATCTCCTCGGCCATCGAGGGCGCTGTTGCGGGCGGGAGAGGAAGCGTCAGGCGAGGAGGAAACAGAGACTCGCAGCAGAGAGAGAGAGAACGCACGGTGGTTGACGATCATCTTGGCCGAGTCGGACATGAAGATCGTGTGGAACGCGGCACCGATGATAGAGGCCGGGAAGCACGTGAGGGCGGCGATGGCGGTGTCTGCGAGAATCGAGAAGGTCAGCATGGGTTGCGGATCGACGTGTTCAAGCCGAAACTCACAAGCCTTGTAGCCCGTGTAGCATTCTGGGAGCAGAGAGACATCCAATCAGCAACACATCGAAAGGCATGAGGTGCGAGTCAGGCTCACCCTTTCCGAAGAAGATCGCGCAGACCATGCGGCCCGGGACGTCGCGAGCAGCGTTCAAGGAAACGCTGTTCACGGCGTAGCCGTTGATGATCACGAAGTACCCAAGTCCAATCACAAACGGAGCTGAAGGTAGAGCGACGAAGAAGCTATAGTGCCAGCCAGGTCAGTAAATCGTCGTCGCGGTAGAGGGACTTGTCGTCGCGCGGGAAATGGACTTTTCGTCGCGGGAGAGGGACTCTTGGTCGCGGGAGAGTGAATGTTTCGAATAGCACTCACTTGCACGCGTCAAGAACGGCGAAGACGAGCACCGAAAGGAAGAGGTTGCCGATAACTGAAGAAAGCGAACCAAAAGTCAGATCGCGGCCGACTTGCTCCACGGACATTCCCGGACGTACGTTCGTTCAGGAAGAGATAGCCATTCCCCTGCGTAGCGCCGGGGAAGAGTGCAAAGATGCCAGCCGGCTGTGCGAGTTCCTTTTGTCAGAAACCGGAGAGGCGGGCAATGCTGATGGGAAAAGTAACGTACTCCTTGCGGGGAGAAGATTGCGGCACTTTCACCGGCAAGCTTCATTCCGGCGGTGATTGCAACGAGCTGCTGCTTCCATACGCCATAAACGCACAGAGCGGCGAGGAAACCTCCGATGAGCTGCGAGATGATCTGCAGGAACCAAATAAAAGATGCTTGTCAGACACGGCGATGTGACTCCTAGCGGTCATTGCGTGGTGACCCACGTAGTACGGGACCTTGCGAAGCGGGAAACCCTTGAACAGCGCAAACGCGATGGTGAACGACGGCGACAGATGACCTCCGGAAACCGGAGCGGCGACGATGATGGCGAAAACGATTCCGAAGGCGTAGCAAAGTCCGATGTTGAGCAATCCGCCGAATCCTGCCTCTTTGACGGCCGAAGTGACGAAGAAAGTCGCTGATGCTCCGAGTCCGGCGTCTGCGCAAGGTTTGCGGAGGGTCAGTTCCGTTCGGGCTGCACCAAGCAGAGCTGATCGCGGCCGAACGTACAGACATAAAAGAAGACGCCGACGGCTTCGGCGATGCACTCGATGAGAAGAGTTGGGCGGCGGCGCTCCCAGTTGACGAGCCAGCGAGGAGGTTCCGGCAAGTGAGCAGCGCGTTTCGCCTCGCCACCGCGGTTCTGCAACAAGTCGGCAACCTGCAGCGAGGGAAGTGCGGCCGTGTCAGACGGTCATCTTCACACACGACGAGGCGTTTCTTCGCAGGAAGACTGGAGAAAAAGCGTGGGGAGGGAAGTCGTTAGGCTTCTTTTGACGTACACCGACTTCGACGTCTCCGTGTTCGCGGTCGAGGTGGTCACGTTGACCCTGCATTGTATTCGGCGGAGCGGACGGACTTGATTTGAGCAGGAAAGTGTAGCGTCCGGAGAGTGATAGCACCGAGGCCCGCGGGGGGAGAAGCTGGGGTTGGAAGGAAAGAGCGTCGTCGGCAGCAGGAGGCCCACGCCGCGAGACGCCTGCGATCGCATCCCCTCACGAGCAACACACGAATTGCAGCCAATCGTACCGGAGCCCCGCCACGCAGCCGTCGGATCAGGCGTCCACAATTCGGAGGAAGTGAGCCATGCAGCGCGAAGTGAAGCTAAAAGTGGCAGCGGAGGAAGGATTCCCGGCCTCCGAAATCGGCGACAGGCCGCGCGGGCTGGGGTAATGAGCCAGCAAAAGTCCGCAGAGGACGTTGGAAGCAACGAAGTAGCGCTAGACTTGAACGCAAGTACGGGAAGAGGTCAAGAGAGGCGCTCTGACCTCCCTGTCATCTTCAGAGGGCCGGGTCCTCCTCATCGTAGCGCCAAGCAGGACCGTTTCTCGGAAGCGGCGGTGTCATCGTACGGAGTGTTTGGCTCGATCAGCCGCGAGAGCCACATCTGACCATGCCGAAGCCGAAGGTAAAAGCGATCGGGCCAGATTGACGAGGAGAGGATCTGGCCAGCCTTTCACGCGCATCTGGCCCTCCTCTCCGCTGCGGAAGAATTTGCCACTTTGCCCGAATTGGCCGAATTGGCCGCGGGCCAACACCACTACGAGCTCATATGCTATGTATGTAGCGGTCGTAGAATGATGATACAGCACGGCCATAGAGTCTGCGGTGATCCGCATGAGCGAGCGAGAGCAACATACACGCGAGAGAACGAGAACGAGAACGAGAGCCACGAAGTGTGATGTTCAAAAGCCGGGGACACGGCCTCGTTTCATGCTATAGGACCCTACGACTCGCCGAGAGCTCTACTGTCCACCACGAAGACGAAGGACGAGGTGCAAGGTCGACTCCTTCTGGATGTTGTAATCCGAGAGCGTGCGGCCGTCCTCGAGCTGCTTGCCGGCAAAGATGAGACGCTGCTGGTCGGGCGGGATGCCCTCCTTGTCCTGGATCTTGGCCTTGACGTTGTCGATGGTGTCGGACGACTCGACCTCGAGCGTAATGGTCTTGCCCGTCAGAGTCTTGACGAAGATCTGCATGCCGCCGCGGAGACGGAGGACGAGGTGGAGGGTCGACTCCTTCTGGATGTTGTAATCCGAGAGCGTGCGGCCGTCCTCGAGCTGCTTGCCGGCGAAGATGAGACGCTGCTGGTCGGGCGGGATGCCCTCCTTGTCCTGGATCTTGGCCTTGACGTTGTCGATCGTGTCCGAGGACTCGACCTCGAGCGTGATCGTCTTGCCCGTGAGGGTCTTGACGAAGATCTGCATACCGCCGCGGAGACGGAGGACGAGGTGGAGGGTCGACTCCTTCTGGATGTTGTAATCCGAGAGCGTGCGGCCGTCCTCGAGCTGCTTGCCGGCAAAGATCAAGCGCTGCTGGTCGGGCGGGATGCCCTCCTTGTCCTGGATCTTGGCCTTGACGTTATCGATCGTGTCCGAGGACTCGACCTCGAGCGTGATCGTCTTGCCCGTGAGGGTCTTGACGAAGATCTGCATACCGCCGCGGAGACGGAGGACGAGGTGGAGGGTCGACTCCTTCTGGATGTTGTAATCCGAGAGCGTGCGGCCGTCCTCGAGCTGCTTGCCGGCGAAGATGAGACGCTGCTGGTCGGGCGGGATGCCTTCCTTGTCCTGGATCTTGGCCTTGACATTGTCGATCGTGTCCGAGGATTCGACCTCGAGCGTGATCGTCTTGCCCGTGAGGGTCTTGACAAAGATTTGCATAGTGACTCTGCAGAGCGGAAGAGCAAACAAGGTCAGTCTATGGGGTCTCGAACTCGGATGGACGCATGTTGAACGAGAGTCGGCGACCGATTGCCAGATTGAGCGAATCGAACTCGGAGCGGTGCGAAGAGGCGAGGCGTCACGCGACATCGAGCCGCTCTCGCACGCTGAGAACATGCGCGCAAGCAGTCTATCGCTCGACAGGCTATACAGCTCGACTGTAGCACCCCTCGCACGGCACTCGAGCGAGTATATGCGGTGCGGGCGTGCATGGGCCCCGCACGTGGCGTCACTGCGCCCCCGCGGCTGATAGGGACTTTGGGAGCGTGGAGAGGGCAGAGGGACTCACTGTAGGGTGGTAGGGTGGAGTGTGTGTGGATCAGAGTTCCCAGGCAGGGCAAAGTGGCGGGTACGAGTGAAGGGAGCGAGACTGAGAGAGAGGACGCGAGTGGCGGAGCGACCAAGTCACGAGCGAGGCGGTGCACAACACAATCGGGCGACCACGTCAGCCACGCACGCTCTACGACGAGTAGGCAGGCTCACTTAGACTCACGGTATAGAACGTTCTCGAGTGTATGAAGAGAGTGAAAGAGAGAGAAGACACGAACTGACGCGAGTCGGCCGCCGCGCTGACCAACCACCCTGCCGAATCGTCGAACTCGGTCGAGCCCCTCGCTCGAGAAGTTTCGGCCACGCTCTCGCAAACCCAGTCCGAATCAGGTGCAGCGAGTGAAAACATACTGGTAACAACAAGGGAAGGAAGGGGAGTACAGGAGTACTACTACTAGCCAGCAATAGGAGAAGCCATCGTCTCGCCACATGACCGCTCACGGATCGACATAGATCTTGAGCTGCTCATTCAGGTAGTTCTCGAGCTTGTTTGCGTTCTTGACATCTGCACAAACACGCACCAAAGAATCAGTCAGCGGCGCACGAGAGAGCAGATCTGAAAAGCCTTCCGCAGTTCGGCGAACGTACAGTTGGAACCCGCATCGTTGTACCGCCGGCAGTTGTTGAAGATGAGTCGGGCATCGTGGACAAACTGATCCAGGGTCTCGTACGTGTTGGCTTCGAGTTTGGTCTCCATCGTGGCGAGATCTGCGAGAGTTCGGATCCGAATCAGCTCGAGAAAGCGCCTGCGCCACGTCGGAGAGTGAAGCGTACCCATCGGCTCCTTGATCATGTCGTAATAGTCCGTGACCTAATATAGGTAAGAGCTTTAGAGTCAATGACCGAGTCTTTCACCTGGTTCCAGAATGCGAGAAACAACTCGCCTCTTGGGCGTTGACCGGGTTCGCAAACGCCCAGGAGCTCGGGTGGTCGACCAGGAGCGTCAACAGCTTCTTCATGACGGCGAATTGAGGTCCCCGTTTCGGTCGCCGAGTCCTATACGAGTTTGCGGAAGCATCAGGAGAGTCAGCCCATCGAAGTTTCGTGTCGGGCGAGGAGAATTCCCGGGAAAAGCGAAGCACGCACAGCGCGTCCAACTCGGGAGTCCAGCCCGACTCCTTCAAGCCCGGCACGTCCGCAGGATCGATCTTGGTCCCGGGTGGGTTGTCGGCAAAGAACTTGAGTCCCGGGTGGACCACGTGCGATTGGGAGAGCAATCGGATCTTGGCGAGGATCACCTGCGAGCCCAAGACGGGGAGACTTGGGTCATTTCGCCGCACTTTGACTTCGCACGACTTGGCGTCAGAACACTGAACTTGCCTCTTTTTGCTGCGCCAAAATTGACGACACTTCGAGGTACTTGATCCGGGGCAGCATCGCACACTGCGAGAGAACGCACAAGTCAGCTTCGGAACTTGAGGCACTGCTACCGAAGAGAGGTTACAACGACGCACGTGCATGATGGTACCACCTTCATAGTCCTTGATGTACCCTGCCCATACGCTGCGATCGAGTTGGATCTCCTTCGTGAATCCCTGTCGACAGTCGGGAGGTTCAGAACGCCGAGCCCCGAGAACGCGAAAGAAAACAAGGGTCATGAACGGACCTGCTTCTTGAAGTACCCGATCGCGTAGTTGTCGGCGTAGGTCAGGAAGTGCATGCACTTGGTGGTGGCTTTGACGTGATCCTTCAGGTGGTTCATCATGTGAGATCCGTAACCCTGCGCGCGACGACAACGGTCAGCGGTCAGTCACGAGACCAACACAAGGACCCGCTCGATCGAGGCTCACCTTGACTTGCTCCGTCCCCGTGACTGCACAAAACACAATCTCGGCAAAGCCTTGACCGTCGAACGGGCGATAGGTGATCCCGCCGACGACTTCGAGACCCCGCTTGACGATCGCCAGACTGTAATGCGCGCGGTCGAACACGAGTCGAGCGATGTACTCTCGCGGCATTTTTGGAAGTTGCTTCTGGAAGATGTTCTTGAGTCCGGTGAGGATGATCATCGACTCTGGCTTGCCGTCGTTGGTCACGACCGGGAATCGGATGATGCCTGCTCGTTCCTCGGCGATCGAAGGCCGCTCTTTCCGGGGCTTTGGGGCGCGCAAGCGATATGGTCAGTCAGAGAGTCGCTCACCAGCTAGGCAGGAGGAGCACAGACTCACGGGAGCTGCGGCCACCAACTCCTCTGCTTCCGCTCCGTGCACGACCTCGACCTCCTCCTGGTCCTCCATCTTGACCTTGAACGTCTTCGGGTCTTGCTCGAGCTCTCTCGCTCCCGCAACGCCGACGCCGTTCTCCTCCTTGAGGCGAGCCCGTCTCCGTTCAACCTCTTCCCGCGTCGCGACGGCATGTTCGAGAGCCTCTTCGCCTTTCCGGCCTTTACCTCCCTGCGTCGGCCGGGTTTTGCCGGCGGTCTGTTCCGAAGGGACCGTCTTTGCGCTCACGTCGTGGTGCCCGGCGGCGGCCGCTTCGTGTAATCGCAGCGAGTCTTCCACGGTCGAGTCGTCCCCTGCGCTCGAAGTTCCGTCCTCCTCTGGGGCATCGAGCGAGCCGTGCTCCGTCTGCGGGTTCGCAGGTCGCCCCTTTTGACCCGCGTTGGCCTTTTGCGCGCCCGTCTTGACTGCGCTCGCGAGTTCGATCTCTGGACTGGAAGCACGTGAGCCCGAGTCGGTCAAGGACGAGAGCGAGTCTGCGCCGGGCGACGAGGGCCCGCTCGGCACTGGTTGGGATGCCGGAGTCGATGCACGCGACGCTGCAGTCGATCCGACGCGCTGCCGCTTGTTCATCGGCGTCGAAGTCCACGGCGGTGACCGCTTCGACGGCGCCATCTCGACCTGCTCACGACCGCAAGTCTGAGCTGCTGAGCGCGCCGTGCAGCTCCTATACAAGCCAAGAAAGTGTGGAAGATCGAGCCGTCGCAGCAGTCAGATGCGTCGCAGCGGCCGGCAGACCGCTTCCTTCCTCATCTCAACGGGAGTTTATCTCCGTCGCTCTCCGCGGCGGCACCCTCTATTCGCCCCCGCATTAGCAAGACTAGCACGCTCGACCAAGTCACTAATTGGAGATGAAGATCAAGCGGTGTTGCGGAGTAATCGCATGGGATGGATATGTACAGACAGCTGCCTTTTTACCGCGCCGTTGTCCGCGGTCTCATCCCGCGCCCACGCCCGCAGACCAGACCGGCCAGTCTCCCGCGGCCGTCGCCTGCATACCGTCGAGCGTACCGTTACCTTCAAAGACGGGCAAGGCGAAATCGTCCCCCGCCATGGGTCCGGCCCCGAGCAACGTCCACAAGTCCAGCGGCTCCTCCTGCTGTAAACCGTAGACGGCGTCACCGCTGCTCGGAAAGGCGAAAGCGAGCGGTGGCTCGTGCGGTACAGACTGGGCCAGTCCGCCTCCGAGGCCTTGGAAGAGCGCCTCGAGCGCTTCCTGCGAGAGCGGTGCGGCGGGGCCGGGCGGCGCACTCGCCGGAGCGGGCATGAGTGGCGGCAGAGCGAGAGTCGGCGACGACGACGACGAGGGAGGCGGCGGGAGCGTGGGCTGGAAAAAAGGCGCACGCGTGGCGGCGAGTGTGGGCGAAAGGGCCGGGATCTTGCCTGTCGTCTCGTTTTTACCCACGCTGGTCCGGGCTCGCTTGGCAACGTGACCGAAATCATTCTCGTTACGACGCGCCGGCGCTGGCGAGTCGTCGCTGCCGCTTGCGTGCGGAGAGCTCCCGAGCGCTGCGCGATGCTTGGCCTCTTCTCCCAACAAGGTCGACAGGAGACGGACGCCGCGCGCTGCGATATGCGATCCGGGAGCCAGCTGCTGCAAGATCTCGAGAGCCTGCTCGACTTCGGCGCGTTTGTTCGGAACGTCCGGGTCGGTCGGGGACTGGAAGATGTCGAGCATGATCGTTGTCGCCGCACTCATCGTGTGCCACGGAATCTGAGGAGGAGAAGGCTAGTCAGGTGGCTGGAGCGCGCACCGCACGGGTGAAAAAGGAAGAGACTTGCCGTCCAGTATGTCTGCGTGACCGGCCTCGGACTCCGGGCGAGCTGCTGGATGATGCTCCTTGCGGCTTCGATGACGACTCGGCGAGAGTAGGCGTGCGATTCCGTGCCGTTGCTGGGCGCGCTGAACATGCGGTGCACGACCAAGAGCTTGTGCGAGATGGAGATGACCCAATACGATCGGAACATGGACGTCCACGGCGGGTAACCCTCCAGGCCGCGCATGTCGGCTTTGAGGTAAACCGGGCCGTCGAGGATGATGCTGCGCAGCGACCGATCCGCTTCGAGGCAATGAGAATACGAGGGCTCGTCGCGCACGTTCTCGAAGAAGCGGCGCAGGCAATCCGACACCTTGAAGAGGAGGATGGTCTTGGAAGCGACGGTTGGCTCATCGGGCGGACGATCGACCATCCGGCCGGCTGAGAGGTCCTCGTCGGTACAGTTGAGCGGTAACGGAGTCGTGAAGTGAGCCGGAGAGACCGAGTATGCTCGTCGGCCATGCGAAGAGATCCAGTCCCTGTCCGGAAGCTGAAGTCAGCGCGCTGCTGCTGAGCTTTTTCCACCCGTCGCGGAACTCACTCGGTCACGAGGCCGTACCAGACCCTCTTCCGGAGCTCGCGTTCAATCAGACCCTTGACGCCCTGAGGGCTGCTGGGATCGACGCCGTTCTGCCTTCGCTTCGCATCCCATTCCTCGTCGCTGCCGAAGCGGTGCAAGTTCAGATGCTGCGCGATCCTAAGTCCGGACGCCAGAAGAGTCGCGATGAGGTCGGATGGGCCGATATCCTGGCACGAGACGGCAAAGATGTTGATGGCCTGGACAGCGTAGATGCTGTGCTTCAGGAGGAAATGGCTGCGATGCAACGCGTCGACGGCAGCATCAAAGTACCGCTTGGCCAGGCTCCTCTGGCCACTCAGCGACAAGCCGTGCTTTTCGGCTTCCGTCGGGCTCATGTGCTTGACCGACACGGTCAGCATGGCGTAGTAAAGAGCGAGCCACGCCTGATTGACTTTCGCGAAGCGGTCGTCGCCCCAAGCGTAGAATTCGTCGCACTGCTGTCGGAACGAGGTCGAGTGCACGCAGCCGTGCTGCCACAGGACGTAGTCGAGCGAGTGGTCGAGGAAGGCCCGGCTGGCCTGGTCATCGGGCAACGGCCCGATTTGTTGCTGCTGCTGTCGAGACGGCGAGGGCGGATCCGCCGAGATCGAGTCTGCCGCTTCTCCAATAGAGTCTCCTGCGGATGAGCGCTCCTCGGCAGGGCGAACGATCTCGGCTCGAGAAAAGTGCGTCTCCTTGGTGTCGCGGCCGAGCGCGAGAAACTCGAGCGTGACGGCCGCCTCGACCTCGTTCTGCCGAGGTTGCTGTACCGAGTGGATGCCGGACCCAGGAGTATGCGACGCCGAGGAGTGATTCGTCGCTGCAGGCGGAATCGGCAAGGTCGCAGGCACCTCGTTCTGCCGGAGTCGGTTCAAGTCGACACCCCACATGGGATTACCATCTTCGTCGAGCGCGTCGGGCTGAGGTACGAAGGAGCGCATGACCCGCTCGAGGTGATACAGCCGCTGCCGCACGACATCTATGCTGCGCGAGATGGCCTCGTATTCGCCCTGGGTCGCGAGCCGAGGTGGGCCAGAAGCGGTAGTCAAGGCGGAAAGAGGCGCCGTCCCCCCGGCCGGAACGAAACCCGCCACGTCGTCCTGCTCGAGTCGACACAGGTGCACCTTGTTGCGTCGAATGCACTGTAGTAGAAGGTAACGTGGATATCAGTCGGCAGAGTCGATCAAGCGAGGTAAGGCTCTCTGGCGCACCTGGTCGCAGCCGGGGACTACGCGGTTGCAGCGAATCTTTCGCCTACGAGTAAAGTACGTTAGAGGGTCTGCCACGAGCGCGGGAAGAGCTTATAGGCTCACCTGGTACATTCTGTGCACTGAGCGGTGAGGAGGGAGGTTCAGCCAACTGCGTTCAGGAAGTCCAGTCTGCCGTGATGTCTACGCACCGACCAGCTCGGCCTTTGACTCTTCTTCTTTGGTCTGTCGGGCCCAGCAGTACTCGGCTTGTCCGCGTCGCCCGAGTCTATTGGCGTCCCCTCATCACTGCCGGCTCGAGGCTGCTGGCTCGTCGAGGTCGAGGCGATGGGCGTAGAGGCAGCCGAGAGCACGGCAGCGACGCTGATGTCGACTTGACTAGGCCCGGCAGCCTGACTGGCTGCGGCTCTGCCCTTGGGCGGCATCGCAAACTTGTGGGTGGAAGTCAACACGAGTATCGGAAAGAGTCGCCCGCGAGATAGGCGGGTCGCCCGTCCTTATCCGTCCACGAGTACTCGGACTGACACTCACGTGCAAGTGGCCGCAAGTATCACCTCCTCTTACACGTTGAACATACTACATAATGTAGACTCCTTGCGGGAATCTATTTCCGGCGACGCTTCGAAAGAGATTTTGTAGCCGACCGTGTGATTGCAATCAGCGCATTCCACCACGCCTCTGCCCTGGCTCTGCCCATGTCGCCAGCCCTCGGTCTTCAACTTCAGACTTCTGAGTCACCCCCCGCTCTGCGAAACCAGCGCCCGCGACCTTCCTTCTCCATGTCGAGCAACCGAAAGTGTCCGCACGTCTTGCCCTCGTTCGACGCGCCGGCGTTGCAGACCCAGAAGAAGAGCTGATCGCGCAAGTCTTCTGTGGCAACTGGACCCTTCGAGTGAGGTCTGACGGCTGCCGGAAGCGAAGACGTGTGTCGCGGTGGCGCAGAGTTGCTCGATTCGGTGGTGGTGGCGGTGGCGGTGGCGGTGGCGGTGGCGCCGCTCCGTGCAGAGAGTGACGCCTTGACACGACCCCGCCCGTCGGGACGGAGTGTACATGGTACGCCACAGGCGCAGAGAGGCGTGCCGGCGTAACCGGGCGGCGAGTTGGACGTGCGAGGAGCGAAATCCGGTCGATAATGTCGGAACGTCATCTGGTAAACCAGGCGAGAGTCAGCTGCAAAGTGCCTCGGTGCGGGAAGGAAAGGAACCTTGTCGAGGGTCTCACATTGATACGCTCGTTCCACTTGCGGTTCAGGAGGACTTCCTTCTCCGCGGTCGAAAAGTGTTCCGACTCGGTGAGGCTCGACTTTGGTAATCGGAACACGTCCATTCCGTTCATCGGCGGCACGGCATGTTTGTACCGCTCCTGACAGCCAGCATGCATGATCAAGAGCGAGTTGTGCGGTAGGATGATGTCGAGTGTGCGGATTTGAGGTGGAGGGGCGACGGGTTGGTCTGAGCTGTTGGTGTTGTTCCCGGACGGGAGGAAGGGGCGCAGGCGGAATGGTCGCGTGCAGCCCAAGGTCAAAGAGGCGATGGTCGGGAACGGCCCTAGATACTGTAGAACATCGCTGTGAAATCCGACCGACTGCGCGCGAAAGGGCAGCACACCCGGGCAGGCTCTTCAAGCGGTCAGCAAAGAGGGTGAATGGTCGGGTGCGTGAGAGAGAAGCCGCGCACCTCTTTAGAGCCCCTGTAGCAGTTTGCAACTGCCACATTCGGATCCCATGGCCCGTCGTACTCGAGCGGGTGACGTTCTCGCCCTTCAAGAAGCACGCGGACAAACTCGCGCACGAGCAGACGCGCTTCTTCCTGATCCGAGGTGAACGCTCGTGCGGTTCGCTTCGCGCCGTTGTACCAGTACGTCGCCGACTCGTCGAACCCTGCCGCGTCGTAGCCCGTTTCGGCCGACATTTGTTCGGGGAGACTGCGGTAGAAACAGGACGTGTGCGGCGAGGTCACTTCCCGGTCGACGAGGTACCACTTGTTGGGCTGCCCTGCGAACCCCGAACAACACGGAACACAGGCCGATGCGGGTCAGGATTCGACCTTACACCCGTGCTTGTTGGACGCCGAAAAGTTGCGGAACGCACAAGGATTCTCGCCCTCCCCCTCTCCGAGACTCTCCTTGACCATCTTGACGTACAACCTACTCGCGAGTTCTGGCGGCAGCGCATTCTCGACGAGCGTGACGAGTCCGCCCGTGTGTTTGGCGACCATGTCGGCGTTTCGTAAAGTCAACGGTGGCAAATTGACATGCGACGCGGTGGTGGTGGTTGTCGTCGCCCGGTCTCCTGGAGGTTTGAGCAGGTCGAACGCTGACTTGACGGCAGGCCCTGCATCGCGGCGAGTCGCTGGCGGAGGAGGAGGTCCTGCAGCAGCGTCCGAGTCGGAATCGTCGAGGACGAGGACCGCCGAGTCCTCGCTCGTCTTTCGCAGCGGAAGCGGTGGTGCGAGCCATGCGCCAATCCGTCCCGCATCATCATTGCTCCGCGTCCTCTTGCGCTTCTTCCGAGGTCCGTCCGAGCGACCGACGCCGTGGTCGAGCGAACCGCGTTCGATCGCAGCGAACGCTCGTTCGACGTTGTTTTGGGACGCGGCGAGATAGCGCGCGAGGTCGGATCGGCTGCGATGTGGAAACAGCTGAGAGAGCGTCTCGACGGCCTCGTTGTCGGACATGCTCGTGAGCGAGTCGTCGAAATCGGCGGAGGAGAACTTTTGCTGCTGCGGCTCTCGCTCTCTCCACACACTCGCTTCGCGGGACACAGGACACAGAAGCGCACAAAATGGCAGGCAAACCTTCGAAAGCGTCCAACGAACAAGCTCAGCTCCTCTCAGCCGCCGCCCGTGAGTGTGTTCGCTCTCCGACCCACTCTCTCACTCCCCATGACGCACTTCGACCACTCTCGGACCCCGCTGACAACCTGGGCGCTCGATGCGTGTGTATGCGTGCAGCTCCACCGTATACCGAACTACCATCCAGCAACCAGCCCGGCGGGTCCTCTGCACAACAACAGCAGCAGCAGCAGCAGCAACACCAGCGCTACCCCTCCGGCCCCACGGCCTTCTCGTCCCTCCCGCCTCCCGGTCCCGCCCTCCACGCCCAAGCCGACTCCCAATACGCCTACCTCACCGCCCGCGCCGCCGCGAGCCGCGCCGACCGCCGCGCAGCGAGGCGCCTGTGTGGCGCGTTCTGCTGGGCTATCGTGTTGTGGATGATTATGGGCGCGGTGGTGGGCGGAGTGGTGGGGAATGAGGTGGCCAGACGCTCCCAGGAGGAGGAGCAGCATCGGCATCACCGTCGCCCTCAACGTTGGCGGCAACAAGGTTGGCAGATGTTGCGGGCCCAGCGGGTGAGTGCACCTTGTTCTTGCGATTTGTGCTCCCGAGGGGGACTGCTCACTTGGCTAGCAAGAGACACGCTCTGACTGACTGGCAGTATCCGCCTCCGATCTCGCAGAACCGCGTCGCTCTCGCTGCGCGTCCCGATGCGCTGGCGGTCCCCGTCGAGGAGTTCGCGAGCATCTAATGATCCGCGCCGCTGCTTTCCCACCACTCCACAGCTTCCGATACCTCCCGAGTCTGGCTAGCTTTTCCCTCCATGTATATCAACTCCGCTTTCTGCCGTTCCTCCTCCTCGTTGTCGTTGTAGACTATTCGTGATCATTTTCCCTTACTTTCGATACTGCCTTGAGCCCTAATCACTTTCCCCCGTCGATTTCTGAGACCCCCGATTGTACGGCATTGCGACAGCCACTTCCAGCGGACCTCTGCCCTCCCCTGCCGCAGTAAGCTGACCCGATCAAACCCGCACGTAAACGTCGTATTCTGCATCACAAAAGGCATCGCTCGGCGTCAGGGAACGCTCCCGGTCGCGGTCGTGTTCCTCCGGGAGGAAGGTACTCACGAGAGATCATCCAGTAGAGAGAAGTGGCTGCGAGTGAGAGCGTGAGAGTGCATTAGCCTTGCGAAGGCTGGAGTAGACTTAGCCAGCCCAGCTGCTTTCGAAGCGAGATTCCATCGTCTGCGCTGGCTCGCTGCCTCGTATGACGTCCACCAGCAGTCACGAGGACACCGACAACTCACAAGCGACGATGAGCGGTCCTGCGAGACCTTGCAGTCCGGCCGTTCCGTACACGGTCGCCTCGGACGCAAAGTGTCCGAGGGCAAGAACGTAAGAAACGATCGCGAGGTCGTACATCCTGACGGTGCCGCGGTCGGTCAATCCTTTTGGTGCGCGGAGAGAGCAGGTCTGAGAGAAGAGGGAAGAGCGCGCACGGCTTGAGGTGCAGGTTGTAGGCGGCGTAGATCCGGACTGCGGCCGACATCAGAGTCCAGACGCCAAAGAGGCGAGCCTGCAGCGGGTTGACTGCGAAGGGCGGCATTAGCAATCATCATCGAGTTGATTTGGGCGTGTCAGATAGTCGCGTGACTTGCCTAGTGCGGGTGCACGACCGTAGACTCGCCGAGTGAGGGAGGTGGTGAGGTAGTTTTGCACGCCGTTGAAGACGGCGAGGCCTCTATTTGTTCGGCGCACGTCAGCAGTTCATCCCTGGAGAGAAGGAGAGCTGGACCACGACGCACGAGACAAAGAGCATCCAGTAGGGGAGGTTGCCGGGAGCATGTTGAGGCAACACTGCGGAAGTGGGGAGGAGAGAGAGTGAGTCGTCGGTGGACGGGCGTAGGAGTGCGGACGGCTCGCGTGTTCACACGCTGCTAGCTTGTCCATCTTCGCTGCAGCTATTCCAGGGAAAGGTACGCGGTGGTCGGAGGGAGCAAGTGCTCCTCGACGAGATGAAGAGACGGCTTCACCCTTCGACTCTCGACCTCCGCTCCGGCTAGAGCCAGAGATGCCTGCCCAGTCTGGAATTGAACCCTCGTCCGAGACGATCCAGCGCTGGCAGGAACAGCTCAACGATCCTCAACTCCGACTCGTCAAGGTTCGCATCATCACCTCTCATCACTTCGACTCGGACGGAAGGAAAGGCTAAGCTAAGAGCGCGGGATAGCTAATCTTCGGAAAAGCTTCGTAACAGTGGTCTATCGACAGCGAGCAGGTCGTCCCGGCCGGAACGTGGCCCTCGCAGTCCCCCACCGACGACGCCGCCGCATCCGATCAAGTCCTCCAGCGGGACTTTGACCTCTTCGAGCAGGACGGCGTCGTACAAGACAAGGTCCCAGCCTACTTTGCATTCAGGTGCGTCCGGGCGCCAATCTCAAGCAGAGACCGTCGAGGCTGAAGTTTTCCCTCGTCGCAGGTTGACCCCACCTCCCGCTTCAACCTTTGCGTTCGTGGCATGGGTGCCGGATCATGCCCCCGTCCGGCCCAAGATGCTCTACGCGTCCAGTACTAACACCCTCGTCCGAGCACTCGGCGATTCGCGCTTCCCCGTTCGCATCTCGGCCGCCGAAAAGGTGCGCCCGTTCGTTCCTCTTTTCACGCCGGTCCAGCTCACGTACACTCCCTAACACATTCCCCGCAGAACGATTTGACGTACGAGTCGTATCTCTCGACCATCACGCACGACTCGGCCGACGCGCCTTTGACAGCGCGCGAAGCCGAGATGGCCGAGATCCGAGCGGCCGAAGCGTCAACCATCAACGATGCCGAAGCCCACGCCGCCGCGGGGCGGAGCATCATCTTTGGTCCCGCGGCGGATGAAGATGCCGAAGACGAGTCGGCAACGTCGCCACCGGCGGACGGTTCGAGGCGAGAGATCAAAGGAGCCCTGCCGTGGACGGACGACGTCGCAGAGACGGTCCGCAGGCTCGGCGGCGACGAGTCACAAGTTGGCTCTTGCGCAGTCTTGGTGAGCTTCCATTGATCGGGGTGATCGCAGGCAAGGTGACTGCCGGGGCTGATCATGCCACGAAGCGCGCAGGAAATCGACGTCCCGAACGAGACGGTCGTCCTCGCAGCCGAACAACCCGAAGCACTAGCAGTCCCGCCTTCGAGTCCGTGTTACTTGCTGTACCGACACGCGGCAGGTCTCGTCCTTGTCTACTCGTGCCCGCCCTCGTCGCCCGTCAAGAGCCGATTGCTGTACTCGTCGGCCGTCTTGATCTTTTGCAAGCGGGCCGTTCCTGAATGGACCGGACTCTCCATCATCAAAAAGGTGAGCCCGCGTTTGACACATTTTCACAGCAGGTTCGGCAAAGCCCTCGTGTTGACGCTGACTCACAAACCGAGCAGCTCGAAACATCCGACCCGGCTGAGATCACCCCCGAGTGGATCGATTCGGAACTGGGAAGCCTCGCCGCAACATCCGCAGAACAGAGTGCTGGTCTCGCCGCTGCCGAATCTCAGGGCGCAAGTGCGAATGCGAGTGGGACGTCGACGCCCAAGCCGGAATCGGAGGTCAAATTCGCACGGCCGGCACGCCCGGGTCGACGGCGATAGCCCTTTTGTCTGTAGGGCTGCTGTACAGGCATCCTAGTAATCAACTCGCTGTACATATCCTTCACGAACAGTCACTCTGGCGTCCTCGCCCTGGACCGCTGCTTTTCTTTGAGGGACCTCTTCGCGAGCTCACGTCAGAAAAGAAGGAAGGAATGGCAAGTTTGCACAATGACAAGCTACGCGAATTTGAAGGAATGTACGTCCACCAGTAACCACCCTCCCTGCACGGCCAGGCCTCGACCCAATTAAGTGAAGCAGCCCGGACGGAGGTTGGAGCGCGGTGTCAAGCAGTCACCGACTCTCCCTGCCCCTTTGGTACGAGGACCTCGGAAGCAGAAAGAGCCGCGGTCGTCTCAGCCTCATAAAATGAGGACGCACGGCGTAGGAAAAAAGGCACAGAGCCCTTTTCGCCGGGTCCAGAGTGTGAGAGGCTGGTGAGGGGGTGTGAAAGGAAGAGGGGGAGGGAGGGGGGGCAGGTCGAGCGTTGAGGACAGGGTACGTAACTGGAGCAGGTTTCATTGCCTCCCCGAGCAAGTCTAGGGTACAGGCGGAGCGTGCCAGTGTGGCCAGCGGGTCGAGTCGGGGACCGGGTCGAGGCTGACGAGGTGCTCAGGTTGTTGCATCGGCGAGCGTTGCTGAGCCGCCTGGCGAAAGGGAGCATTGCATGCGCAGACTGGGGCGAATCTGTCCGTCTTCAGTCCTCCATGCAGAGCGTAGGCCGCGATATCAGTGCAAGAGGTGGGCGATAGAGAGCGAAAAACCCGCGAGGGCGAGCGAGCCCGGCCGCCTCTCGTGCGCTGCCGCGAATACAAAACTTGAAATTTTTCACCTCTCTCTGACAATCACCTCGTTTGCTAACTAATATTGCGATCACAACATGTCCAGGAACTACAACAGAGGAGGGCTCGAGAGATGTTCGTTCCGGGAGGGCCACGTCTGCGCCTGCGCTTGATCGCCGACCGCCCCGAAAACGAGAAAGCTCCGGCCGGACGAGTTTAGCTGCGCAGCAGCGGAGCGTCATGGCTGTAGCGGCGACCTAAGATACAAGCAGTGGTCATCAGTACGAGCGCGCGAAGCAGCTATAATAAGGGGGACAGCGAACTCACGACGGAAGCGTTTCTCTTCCTCCTCTTCGGAATCGCTCACGCCGAGCTCGTTCGCTGCGACCGGAGCGGCTGCGGCTGCAGACGACCGCGAACGTCCGCAGCAGCAGTAGGAGCAGATACAAGCCAGAACGCCGAGGACGACGAGGCCGGCGACGACGCAGATCGTGATGAAGACGGCCTTGGACAAGCCGAGGATCTTGTCGCTCTCGGTGGTCGTGCTCGACGGGGTGGCGCTCGAAGCCACTCCGGAAGCAGACGCGGAGGACACGGCCACGGATGCGGAGGCGGAGCTCGCTCCTGCAGTACCGGCGGTGTCGGTCGGAGAAGGGACGGCCGTGGCGTCGGTACCGGTCGCTCCATGAGTCGCCGTCCCCGTTGTCACGATTGCTGCACGAGAAAAATGACGACCTCTGGTCAATTGCTCGTCCAAGTTGAGGCAGGGCGCCACCCTTCAGCGGGGCGAGAGCGCGTTGTCAAGGACCCCAAAAGGACTCAAAGGCTCACCGACGTTCTTGCTGCCGATTTTGGCGCTTCCGATCGGGCAGAACGTGATCGTGTACTTTGGCTTGTTACCGGCCGGACACGCCCAATCGACTTGCGGATGTCCGTCACGCTGATCGCGGGCTGTGAGAGACTCGAGCATCAGCGACACAAGCCAAGACGATCGTGGTAATGGTGAACCTTGCGCGACACACGATACCAGAACGCGTTCGGGCAGATCGGCTTGAAGACGTTGTAGTAGTCAACTCGCTCGGGCACACATGCCGGGATCGATTCGTAGATGCCAGACTATGGGCGGAGAGGCAAGCGTCAAGAACAAGGATCAGGGCAGAACGGCGACGTTAATAACCAACGCACGCAGCAATTCATGCTGGGGATTTCGGCGTTGATGCCCGCGAAACAGGCACTGCGGCAACCGAGAACGTTGCCGCTAGCATCTCTCCTGTAGGCAGGAATGTTGCACCGTTAGTCCGTGATGACCAGAGACCGGGCCCGCGAAAGACAACGCACTGCTTCATGCGCTCGTCCGGGCAGAGCTTCGTCATGTCGGGCGCGCAAGCGAGTTCTTGACATCCGGCCGGAGCGATCGACATTGGCACATCAAAGCCGGCGACGAACGACAGGTCGTAGACTGTGTTGCGGTCCAAAAGGTCAACAATGCACGCCCCCGCAGATACGGACCAGAGGACGGCAAGACTGACAGTCGAGGCTACCCCAACTGTTCAAGTTGAACTCGCCGAGCGAGAAAAAGTCGCCCTCGTGATCCTGGCAGTTGAGCCCGCTCGCGCAGTTGCCCGTGACGCAGGTTCCTTGGCCGTACGGAGTGAAGTTGCACTTGCGACGCGGCCAGATCCGGCCGTTCCAGTTCTCTGGCAGCACGAGCGTTTGGCGATGTCCGGGAGGAGCCATCCAGCCGCGGAGGCCTGTGTACGATCTCAGGTACTCGGGCCCTTGGTTCGTGACTGCGGGCGGGCCAAGGCGCTGGTCAATCCCCTCTCCTCTGAAGCATCCGGTTGTAGTCTGCTGCAGCTTACGAGCAGGCCATAGCGTCTCGGCGCAGTTGTTGATGATCTCGAACTGGCGCTGAGCAGCGACCGAGGAGGCCGCGAGACTGAGCAGGGTGGCGACGAGGTACAGCATTCTGGTCGTCGCGCGCAGGTAGACTTCACAGCCCAAGCGAGTGTGGTGCTGCTCGACACAAAGGTAGCAGGCAAGAGAGCAACGGCAACCTGTTTGTCCTCCGCAAGTTGGTCGTGACCCGCGGAGGTCCGGAGAGGAGCGTGCGCGAGACGGACGGCGGAACTTGGCACCTCGCTTGAGCCGCGAGACCTCAATACGTAGCAGACTCGATCTCAGCCTCCAAGGCCGTTTTTCATCAAGCCGTCAATGACTGCCCGCGTGTCCGACGTAGCCTGTCCTACGACGCAGGGGAAGACGAGAACTCGTCCCTGTCGCGCGTCTGTGACGTCGTCCGTGCAGCGGCCGGCAGCTGGTGGACAAGCAGAGTCGATTGGAGCAGAGTATGCGCGAATCGTGACCGACCAGAATGCAGCACGAGCCAGACGATGTTGCTCAACATGTTGGAGGGCGAAGTGCGGGGCGGACCGCGTCGATGCAGGCCAGCTTGCTCTTTCGCCTCACCCGCATAGTGTACGCAGCTCATGTATTGCTTGCGCGCTGAGCTACTACGGGTATTGTCCCATGCACGCAACCGCGAGCCATCTCGCTCTCGTCCAGACCCGGCACGCCATCTCGTCCGACTGCGTCCCGCCATCTCGCCAAGGCGGTCCGGACGCCCATGCCCCGCCGTCAGCCCTCCCTGCTCAGTCAGGAAAGCTACGCGTCTGCTAGTAGGCTGCAGAAGACGGCCCAGCAATTGCTCGGTGACGCGCTTGGGACGAGACGACCACTCCCGCCTTCCGCTTCTCTCCTCCTTGCTTACGCTTTCTCCCTCTCCCGCTCTGCTCCTTTGCGGCAACTTTGCTTCCCTTCCCACGTCACCTCTACGACTTCGGCGACTCGGTCACCAGTTCATTACCGCGTCAAAGCGACCGACTTCCGGAACTAGTCAGCGTTCGGAAGCGAGATCACCGCCGATAACCGCGTTCGCTCACGCAAAACCCCTCTGCCTACGCATCCGTCCGCAAGCACCGCGTCATCCCTTGCATACTCATAACCGGAATCGTCAACCCTAGCAGCTCTTTCTAGAACTTTCTCACCGCGTTCCGACGTCATCTTCCCCAGCAGTGCCGTACCTGTCTTTGACCTGTTCATTCATCCGTGCCGTCACTTGTTTTCCTCCGAAGCACTACTCATCCTCTTCTCCGTCGTTCTTGTGTCTTTCATTCGCTTCCCATCCTCTCTGTCCTCTACATTCTTTGCGACTTCCCGCCGCCGGACCGCCCTCCTTTACACGACGCCCTGACCTCCTCCTCCCTTACCTTCCATTCCGACGACTCCACCTCCAGTGATGCGTACCGCCGCCCTCTTCGCTACGGTCGCTCTCATGAGCATGCCCTCGACTTTTGCGGCGCCGATGCCTCGCCCGGAGCCGGCACCGATCGTCGTCCTGCCGGAAGACTCGCCTTACCACGGCACCGCTATCCCTCTCGGCCGACGTGCGGTCGCTTCCGACTTGACTCGAGAGGACGGCACCGTCGACCTGAACAAGGCGCATGTACGTTCAGTGGGATTTCCTCCGAGAAGCAAGATGTCTTGCGCGGCGACAAAGCTGACAATTTCATTCGCGGCAAATTGCATCACAGCTGCAACTCGCTCGTGCCCGCGCAAAGTTCACTCGTGGTCTCGCCAACTTCCGTTCCAATATGGGCGAGGCGCACTTCCTCTCGCCCGAGCTGGTCGACCCTTCGCTGCTGCCCGGCTCACCCTCGTTTCCGGCCGAATCGTCGTCGTCGTCGTCGTCTGGTGCGGCCGACACGGACGTGCCGGTCTCGGCCCCCGCCGGCAAACGACGACGAGACAGAATCTTTGGCGAATCGGGGATCCGCCTCCACGGCGTACCCCCGAGCGCATCTACCCCGCCGTCGTCGAACGAATCCTTCGCGAACCGCCGCGCTCTGGAACGTCGCGCCGTGCCCAATCCCAAGGTCATCCCGAATCCGAAATGGACCGGATCGACCGCTGCGGGTAACTCGGCCAAGACGGGGAGTGTCGGTCTGACCAACTACGGCGAGGGGACCATTTTTTACGGTTCGCTCAAGATTGGCTCTTCGGCTCAGAGCTTCTCCGTCAACATCGACACCGGGTGCGTCCTTTCTTTTTCACCGCGTTAGAAATTGCTTCGTGTTGACCCGAGGGAGTCCCGCTACAGCTCGGCCGACCTATGGCTTCCTTCGGCGTCTTGCAACTCGGCCGCGTGCAATGCGCACACGAAATACGACCCTTCGCGGAGTTCGACTTCTTCGCTCGTTTCAGGCAGGAAGCTCAACATCGTCTACGGAGACGGGAGCTCGACTTCGGGCGTCGTCTACACCGACGTCGTCACCTTTGGCGGTTTGACTGCGACTTCGCAGGCGGTCGGCGTTGCGACTTCCCTCTCGTCCGATTTCCAAGACGACCCGTACGACGGTCTCGTCGGTATGGCGTACGGTTCCATCTCGACGATGGGCGTCACGCCTCTGTTCCAGACACTCGTCAGCCAGGGTCGCGTCGCCAAGTCGCAGTTCTCGACGTACCTCGCCTCGTCCGGATCGGAGTTGTTCCTCGGTGGCATGAACAGTGCGCACTTTGCTGCCGGCTCGACGCACTGGTATCCTGTCATCAGTCAAGGCTACTGGACGCTCGCGGCAAAGGCGGCGGTGAACAACAAGGTCGTCAGCAGCCTTGGCACTTTCAGCGCCCTCATCGACACGGGCACGAGTGTCATCGTTGTGAGTACCATTTCGCATTGTTCTCCTCTCTCCCGGGGCTTCCCTCACTGACGGCACCTTTGCATCTCCACAACCAGGCTCCGACGGCGGCTGCCAAGCAATTCTGGGCTGCGGTTCCCAACTCGGCCACGTACGGATCCGGAGGATACTGGACCTACCCCTGCGCGAGCCCTCCCACCATCTCGTTCTCGTTCGGCGGCGCCTTTGCCGAGCAGTGGGCCGTCTCGTCGAGCGCGCTCAACTTGGGCCGCGTGAGCTCGGGATCGGACCGCTGCGTGGGCGCGGTTGTCGGCGCCGACATTGGCATCAACGCTTGGATCCTCGGCGACTCGTTCCTCCAGAGCGTGTACACGACCTTCGATTTCTCGACGAACCAGGTCGGCTTCTCCGACCTCTCGTAAAGAAGAGGTCTCGTCTCCCTTCTCCTGGCCCCTTCCGACTTTCCGTTCCATGTTGTTGCAAGCTATAGATTCCGAGTCGTTCTCCCCTCGATAGATCTGTACAGAATATCTTGACACCAGCAACCTGTTCTGTCACGCGAGGGCTGCGCGGGGAAGCGAGATCCGGGCTTCCTCGGTCATGGCCCCCCCGACGCAAGTAATGGTCTCGATGAACGAACGCTAGAGAAGCTCTGACGGCGAGGGTATGCTTCAATACAGCAAGAGCCTTGCGAGCTGGCCAGCACGGCCGACGAAATATGTACGAGGTCCTGAGGTCCTGCGGAGTTTGTAAGGAACGAAAGGACGAATGAAGGAGGACCGTGAAGTGGCGGAGGGAGGACAAATTTATGTGAACAATGTGGCATTTGGGATGGAGACCGTGACGTTCTGGGACGACAGACTGAAAACTGTCGGGCCGGCAAGTACGGAATCGTCCGCGACGCTCTGTTCCTTGGTGAGGAAGACTGTGCCGAATGGAATGCGTCAGGCGCCTGAGTCTATCTGCACGACAGTGAAGGAGGGTCGGCTCACTGTAAGTCTGGCCTTTGTCGATGTCATTCTGCGTTGGTACGTCGCAGCTGCCGTTCGACCAGGCCGAGAAATTGGCACCGAGCCCTCTGAGAGATTGACAGCGGTAAGTGAGCGGAACAGGGTGGCGGACGTAGAATACAGAGTCATCACTCACAGTGCAAAGCCGCAGTAGATAGTACCGTTGAGGTTGACGGTCGAGGCGTCGACCGGAGCGACAAAGACTTTGCCGTCGGAGAAGAACTGGCTCGAGGTAAAAGTTGAGAGCCGGGAATGGCGCGATGTTCGGAGCCGAACCGGACGGGCAGCTCTCTGTAAACTGCTTGAGTACCGTGACTACGGCGCGCTCCGAGAGAGGGGTGTCCATCGGAAAGGGGAAGGGAGACTCCCGGCGGAGAAAGTTGAAGAAAGCGCTGTGACGGGCGTCGACGGTCAGGATGGTGGCGGAGGCGCCCGGGTAGAGCGGGTCGTCTGTCAGGGTAGGCCAGTTTACTGACGAGTCAGCTACTGCAATCTAGACAAGACAATTGCCCGAAAGCTCACCAGTCGCCCCGGCTCCGGCTCCGGAACCGGAACTTGGACGAGGGGATTCTGGGAAGCTAGTGGCAGCTCCGTGGAAGGCAGAGACGACGACATTCTCGAGCACTTGAGCCAGACGCAGATACTCTGTGACGTCTTCGTAAGGGACTGCGCAAGATTGGGTCAAGGCTTCAGCATGCTTGACAATCGTGTCCAGTTGGGGCGATCGATCGAACATACAGGTGTAGTTGCACGTCTGCACCGCGGAGATATTGGCCGCCTTGAGTACGGTGGTGAAGAACTTGACGTGTTCCGCCTCGTCCTGAGCGACCTGCTCGAGGAGCGGTCGGACATTGTAGTACCCTGCCTGGTCGAAGCTGTTCTGATCGAACTTGGCGAGCCCCTCGGCGTAAAAATTGGCCTCGAGGTGCTGGAGAGCGAGTGCGTCGTTGAGAACGATGCTATCATTGGCGGTGCCGGTGGTGAAACTCTGGCGCTTGACGAGATTCTCAAAGTGGCTGCGCTTCAGCTTCTTAGCGGGGTCGATGGTTCCGAACGCAATAGCGTGGACGGTGGAAGCAACCTCAAGCGCAAAGGCAGCGGCAAGAGCAAGCTTCATGGCTGGAAGGTGGCGAGTGTGAGGTCGGCGGAGGTGAAAAAGAGAAAGCCGAGTCGAGTCGGTGGAGCACATCCCAAGACTGTTCACGTCATATCGCAGCGTTGCAAGCCCCGTCTCGGCAAGAGTGGCCGGACTCCAGGTGGTTCTGAAGCTTAAGGAAGTATGTATGGAACGCCAAGGGTTAGCAACGAGAGCCTGTATTTCACGTGACGAAAGATGCTTGACTGCAAACTCTCTCGGTGTGCGCTGCTGCAGCGCCTTGCGTTCGTACATAGCTTGGAAGAGACAACGTCTAGAGTCTGTGTACCAGGACTTTAGCGGCTGTCTATATGTCCTGTCGAGAGACTCATGTGACCGAACTCTTTCAATTCTCTGCTGAGCGGTGGGAGTAAGAAATGGCAAAACCATAGCCGGAGACTTCCCTTCTGAAAGCGCTATAGCCAGTGAAGAAGCGGATCACACGCTTGGCGGTAGAAAGAAGTGCCAGGGACCAGTAAGGCTAGTGATTTCGTGCATGCCCTCGCCGCGGACCCGTGAAGGTCGTCGTTTGAGAAGGTCAAGCTCGCTCTCCGTCAGTCCTCGCGCGCCTCGCGGTGCTCTTTTCTCGGTGGCAAGGCTTGCGAGCGCCCGAAAGGGCTATATAACCCCCCGAGACTTTGTAGAGCAAAGCATTCAATCAAGACGGATGCCTAAATGCTGACCCCTCGCTCCTTTTCACGCTCTAGTGGGGCCCGTGCGTAGCTGGCCGCGAGAACTGAAGTTCCGCATCCTCCGGCGTGCCCTGCGTTCGTCCAACGGACTGCCAATTGCGCGTTGTGCAACCGACGTCTTGGGTCGCTGCTGATCCGGCGAAGGTGAAGGAATCGTAGTCGGGCGCGCACTGCCAAAGCGGAATCGTCTCCTCTCTGCGGACCGCGGCGCCCGGTGTGCGGTCTGCTCCGACAGGCCGGCGGCACAGCTCGGCAGCTGCCGTAGCTTACACAAGTTTCGGAGATCTTTTTCGGAGGTGTATGATCCGGTCATGAGGCGGATGCATCGGAGTTAGCTCGTGTCCCCACAATCCTATTTGAGCGTCATGCGTCGGAGTGGAGGTTGGGCGAGCGGCGGCGGCGCTTCGGAGCCTCGGGTGCGCTCGTGTGGGTAACCCCTCTTGCGTTCGTTCCTCACGGTCTTTGGGCTCTCTCTCACTCCAGACACACTCAAATACACACAGACAGTATGGTCAAGGTCAGTCGCCTGCCTCCGAGCCGCTCCGGGAGCGTAGTGGACGGTGTCGCGCTCGACGTCCCACATGATTTCCCCACTTCTCATCGTCTTCGCCGTATTAGCGACCGTACTGACTCTCGTGGCGGCCCCTACACAGGTTCTCTGCATTCTCTATGTCGGTGGCAAGCACGCTGAGGAGGAGAAGCGCCTGCTCGGAACCGTGAGTCGCGAGAATGGTTCTTCCGCTGCGGTTTTCGTTCATCTTGCGCTTCCGCTCGCCCCTGGCCTATACACTCGCCTCCAGTCGGCGAATACTGATGAGAGGATCATCTGCTCGACACACCGCAGGTTGAGAACGCTCTCGGCTTGCCCGACTACTGCAAAAAGAACAACATCGAGCTCGTCGTCACGGCGGACAAGGAGGGACCGGATTCGGACTTTGCCAAGCACATCGTCGACGCAGACGTCTTGGTCACGACCCCCTTCCACCCGGGGTACCTCACGCGCGAGTACATCGAGAAGGCCAAGAACCTCAAGCTCGCCATCACCGCCGGAGTGGGAAGTGATCACATCGACCTGAACGCCGCGTGAGCCTCATCCCTCTACTTGCTTGGTGGCCCTCTAAGTTGGCTATCTTAGCGAATCGGAGGATACAGCGATACCCTTCGAAGCTCTGGTCTGATCGCTTTCATCCCGAAACAGGAACGAGAAGAAGATCACCGTCGCCGAAGTTACCGGCAGGTCAGTCTCGTCTCGCTTTCCCTTCTCTACCCGAGAGTTCTATAGTCTCTACTATATGCGATCCGAAATGTAGTCGCTGCAGTCCGGAGCGAAATACGCGCGGATTGAGCTTTTCAAGCCGTTTCTCGCATTTCTGCTAACTCTCTTCGTTTCTTACAACGTACAGCAACGTCGTTTCGGTCGCCGAACACGTTGTGATGTCCATTTTGATCCTCGTGAGGAACTACACTCCGGCGCACGAACAGATCATGAATGGCGGTTGGGAAGTCGCCGCAGTGGCGAAAGCCGCATTCGACCTCGGTTCGTCCCCATACTTCTTCCTAACGATTCCCTGTTGCTGACTTGTACAACAAACGTAGAGGGCAAGGTGGTCGGAACTCTTGGAGCCGGTCGTATCGGCTTCCGAGTCCTCCAGCGCCTCAAGCCCTTCGACTGCAAGGAGCTCTTGTGTGAGTTTCTAACTCGGCTGAAGCTGAGCTCGCTCTTCAACCCCCTTCCTGTACTCACATAGTAATTTGACACCATAGACTACGACTACGCCCCTCTTCCGGAGGACGCCGCCAAGGAAGTCGGCGCGCGTCGTGTCGAGGACCTGAAGGAATTTTTGTCTCAGTGCGCTCAACCTGAATCTTTCCTGTGGTCTCAATATTCGTACAGCTGCTCATACTTCTAATCGACAGATGTGACGTCGTTACGCTCAACTGCCCGTTGCATGAGGGAACCAAGGGTATCATCAACAAGGTATTTTTCGCTCTCTTCCTTCGTACCCCTTGAGGCTATGGGAGTCTGACCAAACTTTTTGCGTCGTCAGGAAACCATTGGTTACATGAAGCCGGGTGCTTGGCTCGTCAACACAGCCCGCGGAGCGCTCTGTGTCGCTGAGGATGTTGCCGACGCGGTCAACTCTGGTCGGCTCTCCGGATAGTGAGCTCTTCTCTCAGGTTGGAGAAGGGCGGACAGTGGCGCTGACAACATGTACCTCCTCAGCGGTGGAGACGTTTGGCCGAAGCAGCCGGCTCCGGCGGACCACCCGTGGCGTTCGATGCGCAACCCGAAGAGTGGCGGCGGTAACGCCATGGTCGCCCACTACTCCGGCACGACGCTCGGTGAGTCTTGCATTCTTCTGTGCACGGTCTTCGCGACTTTTCAGGCGCGTCTATGCTTCGTCGCTATGCTGAAAACTTATCAACCGCGTCATTACTGCGCGCAGATGCCCAGATCCGCTACGCGGACGGCGCGATCAGCATTCTCGACAACTGGTTGAACGGCAAGGCTCAGGTTCCCGCGAACGTCATCGTCGAGAACGGCGACTATGCGACCAAGGCATACGGGCAGCGCGAGAAGAAGTGAGGGTGTCCACAACGAATCCGGAGTGTTTCCCTTGACAAATCGACCAAATCGTAGTTCCGCTGTGTGTCTTCTGTGCATATCATGATCGAATCCAACTCGGATGGTGCGCTATGTTAGACGAACGTTGAGGGCGAGCTCGAGCCCGCAGCGCCCCACATCGCTCGCGCAGTCGGCTCGTCGAAATGACGCTGCTCCGCTTTGATCGAGCGAGCTTCGTCGGTCAGCGAACACAGCTGTAAGGTCGACTCGCCCGTCTAGCTAGACGTCCAAGTCAGACATGGCTGGCGACGAGAGCAGACAGCTCCTCCTCCAGTCGAGCAGCTCCGACGCCGAAGACGCGACCGCATCCGCCTTCGAGTCTTTCAACGAGCAACATGCGCATCACTTCCACCCCAAGACGGTCACGCGCATCATCACCAGGATCCAAGCCCTCACCCTCGAACTCATCCCGATCGAAGTAGACCTCGGTGCGTGACGCAGCCGTCATCTCTAGGCGCGGGACGGTCACCCCACTGATCAGCGTACCGGCCCGCGACGCAGACGAGATCCGCTCGCCGACTTCGTCAATCATCACCAAAGATGTCGTCGAAGCGTACAGTCAAATCGCCGGCGACTTTGGCCCCGCGGTCCCGTTCGCCTTGCTCGAAGCGCGCAGGTTCTTTGCTCGTCAAGCTGCCAGCAATCCCGCCGATTCGGACGAAAACACCTGTCGCAAAGTCGCTTGTGAAGCTATCGCGAGGCGGATCGTCCAACGTACGCCGATGGAGGAGCAGTATGCCCTCCTCTCGAAGCGGTACACCGTGATCGAAAGCGACGGGGACGAAAGCCTTCCGACGTCGGCCCTCGAAAGCGCGGTCGACCAGCGCGCGACGTACTTCCTGTCGTCGAACGAAGCGCAGCGATGCGTCTTTGCCGTCTGGAAAGGCCTCCTCGTCCAACAACAGCAGCCTGACGGCAACATTGAATACCAGCGTGAGACACATCGCTTTTTACGAGTGCTTGCGCTCGGGGCTGACGACTTTCCATTTACAGTTTTCAAGATTCGCCCCGAGCAGCAGTCGTTCTGGTGGCACTTTGACCCGCAGCGTATCGCCGTGCCCAGGTATCAGTTCTTTTTTCGCGTCGGCCTCTGGATCCTCTTCCTCGTTTGCTACACGCTGGCCATCCAGACGCCGGACCGCGGGTTCGGTCCCGAAGACATCATCCTCTACACTCAACTGTTGGGCTATCTCGTCGAGGATCTGGTCAAGGTGCGCCTTTCCTGCCTGTGCTTTCGTTGCAAGCGGGAGGCGGCGGGGCTGATGCCTGTTTTCCTCCGAGCAGATCTACAAGATCGGCATCTACGCGACCATCTCGGTGTGGCAGATCGTCAACTGGCTCATCTATTCGCTCGCCGCCGTCGCTTTCGTGTGCGTTCATTCTGTCTTGCAGCTCCCTCTCGCGCCTTTGTGAGGCCGTCGCTCACCTGCTTCTTGTCGTCTTCTCCAGATTCCGCTGCTTTGATCTCGGTACCCATGACGAGGAGAAACAAAACCATTACCGCCAGCTCGCCTTCCGTAAGTTGTCGCGGCTTCATTTGGTCGCATTGAGGTGTTTCACTTCGCACTGCCGCTGCAATGATGCGAGCGCCTTGAGGTGTTCACACGTTCGGCTAAGGCCGCGATACTGACCCACCATATCTACAGAATGGCTCTCGATGGCAGCGCCGCTGGTCTGGGCCAAACTTCTCACCGTGTTCGACCTTTTCCGCTTCTTCGGAGTCATGCAAATCGTGGTCTGGCGCATGCTAAAGGTGGGGCAGTCTGCCTATGTCTGTGGCGTTGACGGCGGGAGACTGACGTTCTTGGTCGCTGCAGGAATCGGCCGTCTTCTGCGTCCTGCTCGTGATTTTTGCGATCGGGTTTGGACAAGCCTTGACTGGCCTCGACGTCGCGGACGAGAAGCGGGACTCGACTCGCGCTGTCATCAACACGCTCATCCAAGCCGTTCTCGGGTAGGTGCATTGCCGCGGACACCGCTCCCATCGAGGGCTCCCGGAGGAGTCGCTCGCTGGTTGCTAACACAAATGGCTCTTCTACAGCTCGCCGAACTTTGACTACTACGACGAACTCGAGTCGGCTTATCCCTTTGGGTTGATCCTGTATTATGCATGGTCGGTCGCGACGATCGTCATCCTCCTCAACGTACTCGTCGCCTTGTTCTCGTCGGCGTGTGAGTGCCCCCCCCTTCCTCCCAACCACTGTCATACCTTGCTCAAGTTCAGGGGCATCTCTGACAAGGTCACTTACGCGACTCCCAGACGAGGACTGCGTCGACGAGAGCGAGGAGACCTTCCTCGCCTTTTTTGCGAGCAAGACGGTCGCATCCATCCGTGCTCCGGACCAGTACCTCTACCCGGCACCTTTCAACGTGAGTTCTATCCGCTGCGCTCGGAATAGTCTAAAAAAGGACTGACGGAACGTGTTCGGCCCAAACAGCTCGTCGAGCTCACTATCCTCCCGTTGGAGTTTGTCGTCTCAAAAAAGACATACGCGCGGATCAACCGCGTCCTTATGACGTTCCTGTTCTTTATTCCCATGTGAGTATGTGCCGTCGCCCCGACATCTCTGGTGGAGGGATGCCGCCACTGACCGCGGAGGGCGTCGACAACCGAAAAGGCTTTGTATCGCTATCTATGAATCGCAGATCTCGCCGGTCCGCCGCACGGATTTGAACGCGCTCGTGTGCGAACCGGACGACTACCAAGAAGCGGAGGAGGACCCGAAGCCGGCCGAGGAGGAGCGCGAAGGCGCCGAGATCTCCAAGGTCAAGTTTGAAGAGTTGAAGAAGCGCATGCCGGTACGTTTGCTTTCCCACCACGTGTGGAGCGCGAGCTGAGGTACTGATGACGAAATCGTCTGTGCCCGTCAGGATCTGCAACGGAGTCCCGTCGGCGAGTGCCTCTACCAGGTGAGTTCGAGTCCGCACATCCGCGTGGGCACGTTCACTCCAGCCAAAGGCAAACTAAGCGACGCTTGTCCGTTTGAACCACGAATTCACAGATCCTCGAGGTCAAGAAGGAGCTGCTCGCGATGCGGGCCGAGCTCGCCGATTTGCGCGGCGAGAAGCAGGACAAGCTCCAGTTTGAGCGGGATTCGAAGCAGTACGGGAAGGAGGCCAAGGCCGAGCTGGAAGATCAGTGAGGGCCGGGGTCTCTGCTTCCTCGCGATCGACCTTGTTCCTGCAACTCTTGCCGTAGTACCAAGCTGGGTATTCCTGCAATGGATTTGCTGTATGCGGCCTGGGAGTTGTGACGCACAGCTTCCAGTTTGGTGGCGGTGAAAAGAGACCTGCACGAGTCCGGAGCAGCGCAGAGCAATGCAGGGACAGGCGGGCTGGCTCTCGAGAGCTGGGAGACGGTCGCCACTGCCAGTCATTCGGTCATGGCAATGCTGTCGAGGCGGAGAGCTGAGGGAAGCCGAGTCAAAGTCGTCGCGAGCTCGTCGCGCGCACGACGAGTCGCAAGACTGGCTCTCGACGTCGGTCACCACACAGCCTGACGAGTGATCTTTGACGAGTACTTGGAAAGCAGTACATAGCGCGTGAGTCTAAGTCTGCCCTGCGCGCACTGTCCCTCAGCGACCGCCGACTCGACTCGACTCGACCACGCCTCTCGCCTCGCACCGCCTCAACCACCGCGTCGCCCATCGTCGTCGGAATGGGACCGCCGTCCCCATATTCGGGACTGCACGCGCTCACGTGGGAATGGCGTGCGGCTGTGGACCGACTGGAACGTTTCGATCGCCGACCGAGACCTGCCTTTGTCACCTCGCAAACCTCGGATGTCAGCAGCAGGCGAATCGGGTCACAGGGGGCCGGCGTTGGGTGCTGCTAAGCGAATCACCAAGTGCCAATGCGGTTCGAAACGGCTCGCCCGCCCGGCTCGACTCGCTTGCTCGACGCTCGGGGCCACCGGCAGTGCTGCTTTCGAGGAGGGTGGAGGTCCCGTGTCGGGCAACACTACAGCACCGACAGTCCACTGCAAGGGCTACCATGATTGACACCTTTGACCCTGTGCCCGCAGAAGGACTCTTCGCTCACCCCACGTACAACACTCCCGGTTCGGTTTCTGCCCAGCATGGCCGACATTGACCCTCCCGTCGACGACATCTTTGCCGGCATGAAGAAGAAGAAGAAGGGCTCCAAGAAGGCAGCTGTCAACTTCGACGAACTCGACGTCGACGCTCCCGCCGCCGCCGCCCCTTCCAACGACGCCACTTCGGTCTCGGGCTCGGGCGCCGCCGCCAACCTCGCCGCTGCGCCGAC